>MU916556.1:0-10695 GCA_036418165.1 Cooperia oncophora | reverse complement strand
AATGGAATGATGGTGCTGCTTCTAAGTGACACCTCTCACAACTTCCTACCCTCTTACGTTACTGCCGTATTCGCCCAAATTACTGCTGTCTAGCGGTGGAATAGAACAAGGCAAGGTGACATGAAACGCAAAACACCAACATTTGGAAAAGTTTCCTTCGGGGCCAAGTACAACCCCTCTTCCCCAGCGAGCAAACATGGCCCTACCCTGGTGCGTTTCACCCAGCTAGGCTGTGCCCTGATCGGTCAAACATGATAACGTCTTGAGAATCACCATTGAGATTCTCGTGATGCCGTTTTACCTTTGAAGACTCTGTCCACCATCAAGGAGTAAAAGAATGAATAGGCTGACAGCACCAATGCTGGCGTTTCTTTGACCCATTTCTGTAGCTGTCGTGTATTCCTGAAAGACTAGTACAACTTATGTTAAGTACCCTGTTTCCTGGGGTATGAGGTTCATTTGCAGAGTCATACGCGACAACTCGCCAGCGAAAGTTTTCTCTTATTTTTCAAATATTTTGTTCCTCCAATTGCTCTTTAAAAACCTCTTTTTGAATAAAGATCATTGACATGGATAAGAACAAACAAAAAACGCGCAAAAGTGAAAGAGGAACATTTGCGGCATTAGGAACGATTGTGCGCCCTATACATGGGGTGCTCCTTATACCTCAGGAAACAGGGTAATATTTTTTTTCTACAACAAGTCAAGTTGCAGGCAGTACAAGTACTTGGTACTCTTCATATTACGAGTACCTAATTTTTTCACGTTTAGAAGTAAGTGGTTGATTGTGATACAGTAATAAAAACAAGCAGTAGTAAAAGTAATATAGTAACAAAAATCTAGCTATTCATGCAAACTGTCCAGCACCCAGAGAGATGGAGAATTATGGTAGCGTACATCATTAGGTGACAATTTCGATCGAGTTCGTATGACCCCCTCTCCCTCTCAATGATAAACTAATACGGTCCCCCTCCGGTGTAGGGAAATCCGGTAGGACACGAGCATTCTCTTGAAGCAGACGCTGGGTCGCTTTACTCTATGCGTTTATTTTACTAAACGAACTCGATCCCACTGCCGAACAGTTATCACAAGAATGCTGAGTTATGGGCAAAAGTCGTGCCCCAGGCGGGAGTCGAACCCGCACCTCACGCTTTCCGGGGTGGGCTATCCGTTACGAACCAGGGCCGCTTGAAAAGTTGAAAAAGCCTAACAGCTTTAAAAAACTTGTAAAGCCTTCGGCCTTCGCGGTTCCATGCCGATATCTAACGATTACGGCTGACCGGCTCACCAAGTTAAACGTGTGAGTGCTGTAAGGTTACGGCATAAGCCGTTAAGCTGAGAGGGTAAAAGCGGCCCTGGTGGCGTAACGGATAGCGCACTCGCCCGGAAAGCGTGAGGTGCGGGTTCGCTCCCGCCTGGGGCACGACTTTTGCCCACAACTCAGCATTCTTGTGATAACATTCGGAACGCGAGCTGCGGCGTAAAACAGCAGTTATCATAACGAAACTGCCCACAGCAGTGACGAAGTGTTTATGTAGGCTAAATATTTGCAAGAAGTAGATCATACCATGGACGCCTATTGTATGTAAAACGCACGGCAAATACTAGGAAAGAGTTGATTAGCTTCAAGTATTTCATTCTTCCGAAAGTGTCTGCTGTTGGCAGAGGAATCGCTTCACAGAAGCACTTTTCCGTGGATAAAGAGCTATGCCTCTACAAAGCCAGAGAAATGCATTGCTTGAGTCAGGATGTGCTACCGAAAACGAAGTGGAAGAGAGCTGCAGCACCTTTATATTCCAATGTCAATTGTGGTTTTCGGAAGAATATTGGCTTCTAAGGTTCTGAAAAGTTTCATTATGAACGTGACTCACGAAATCTGCTCAAAAACTGAAGGCTTCATATCATAGTTGTTTTCATCTGAATTTTTTATTTTTCTTTGTCGAACGTTCATTTTCATATTTTTCCGTCCTTTATTGGAACTGATTCACTTTTTTGATCACGTCATCTCATAGCTTCCAGTTCATGTATAAACACCAGAAGAAATGAATATCATGGCAAAAAAAGGAAAGCTTAGAAATGCCTACAGCAAGTCGTAGTTGGGTTCACGTAGGAGTCAACATTCTTGTGGGCATCGATGTAATCCACTGCTGTGATCCATTCACATCTTCTTTAGCTGTTCCTCTACAGAATTCTGTATCAAAAAGTTATTTTGTTTGCAGGTTCACACTGCATCCAAAATAATATGACCGCCTTGGCATAGAATTTCTACTGGTCAAGTTCTCTTTCCACAGCAGGAGACGGTCAAGAAACCGTGGTTTGCACCTACGTCGCGGCAAATCACGATTGCTTGCCTTGTTCACTAATCTACACTGGATTTCTTGATCACAAGTAGACATTCTTGATACTGACTACACATTGCCAATTTTCGCCATCTCCGGCTCTAAAGCATGGCAATCTCTAGACCCACATCAACGACAGACTCATTCACTATGAGAATAATCCATGGTGTTTATTTTCCTTTCAGCTGATTGGTAACACAATGTAGCATTCATTTATATCTGTACTGGAATGTGAATACTGATTTGCGAAAAACGCTGTATGAAAAGATTGGTGTCGGATTGAGCTTGCTTATGAGAGTTTTGTTGAGCTGCTCCTCGCAACAATATCTGGAACTACAATTAATTTAGAGATAGAAATGAAAACGAAGCTCTTTTTCAATAGTATACCTCGGGATTTGTGACCATTTTATCCATCAGAACCTTGGGTTCAATGGCACCGTAGCAGCAACCATAGTAGCAAAGATTGGATGGTACCCCTATTACTCGAACTTCTATCCATTTACCTAGCGGCGCCTGAAAGGACGTGTGACTTTGTCACTTTTAGACATCAGACGATAAGCACTCATTGAAGTGCGACTTGTCTTAGTCGCGGAATAATCTTCCCAAAGCTGTGTATCTAAACATTCTATAAGCAGATAGGGGTCCATAAATGTGCATCACTGCTACACTTGCATGGGGGTATTCGGTTCCACTTTATACTATCGACTCTATACTATTGCTTCGAAGAGCTGTTTCAGAGCCATTGGTATACGCGTGGAAATGTGTAAGATACAAAGCCTTGCTATAGAAGGAAGTAGAAAATGTGGTAGGCTTAGCGCTGCTGAAAAGAAAAATTGGGGAGTAGGCGCAGCGATGCGAGCGCTTCCTGTCCTGTGCTATCTCATTTTGTAGCTGTCACAGTAATGCTGAGTTATTGGCAAAAGTTTTGACGCCAGGTGAGACCCGATTTTACATCTCACGATTGCCGCTGGAGGACGCTATTCGTTGAACACAAAGGTCGCTCTTACCCTCAGCTCAATGGCTTTGTGACATACCTTATACGCTCACTATTCCTTTAAATACTTTCGGAATAATGGTTCCTTTCTTGTCACGGAATTTTGCTAGCTGAAGAAGTCTATAAGGAAGAACAATCCCTCTCAATGAGAGCGAGAACCCACCTCTATCCAATGATTGCACATTCTGTGCGCTTGGTCGTTAGCCACAGAGGTATTCATAAAAGTGAATTTTTTGGTTTTCCAAAGAGTAGACGCTTTGAGTCGTTCACCACAACCGGCTGGCTGAATACTTTCTCCAGTTCGTGTGAGTTCTTGGACGACGGGCATACAAAATTGTGAACAAAATAGCATCAAAACAAAAAAAAACACTGAACATTTGAGTGATTCCCTGAGGACGTTACCTGAAAACCTTACGCAGTTGTCATCTTACCCGTTCATCACAATATCTGCCGCCGTAACCGTATGGACAAAGGCACACATCACACTGTCTCGGATTTGGCACTCCTCCGTTTGAGCACGTAGTCCTATTTAAATCTGCTCCACACCGGCCTATAAAAACATCATAAACTACAGATCTGAAAGCCCTTTCTCTATTACTCTGAAGAATCAGAGCTATTTGAAATGTATAAGTGTGAGGGGCGAAGGCACGGGGGAGAGCGGGGAGGGCAAAGCGGGAGGGTGGGGTGGGGTAGGAGAGACAGTGTGGATCACTGTATCAGTTCCATATCAGAGAATTACAATATGGCGTTATTGCGGTAACTCAAAAGCTCTGTTTTGAGCTCTTTCTTTCAAAGGGCGCCAGTGATTCTGTCCAGCTTTACTCTCTGTTGTCCGTATGCTCTTGCTTCGTGGTCCCTTGCTAAAAATCCTTACAAATCTCCGTCCGTCCTTTCAAAGAAGATTGGATGTTTAGTATTTTCTCCGGTACAGCTACTATTTTCTCTACAGATAAGCGAAGTGAACAGAAGAGAGCAAGCACCTCTGTTTTTCAACCGCTCTCCTGCTTCCTACGACGTTCCGGCAGAAAGTGCCTTTCAGGTTGTGCATGTAGCCGCTGAGTAGACTCTAGAGATCAAGGACTTGACCAACTGTCCTATTTTCAGCTAGCAAAAGTTTCCGATATTTTTTTGCCACAGCCGAAATTGTAGGGTAAATGTACAGCAGTCTTGACCAAAAATAACGATACCGGTGCAGTTATAGAGTTTGTTGAGAGTAGATATGTCGTAGAAAGAAGGTATAGGCGATCCGATCGTCCACAAGTAGGTCTGGTCGAGAGGCGCAATCGTTATGTTACCATTTCTGGTAAACCTGGATCAACTCAAAATTTCCCTTATGGCATTGTACAGCTCGGAAATCCTACTTGGAAATTGAGAAAACTAACGCATCTGCGCCGTAGTGCATAATACTGCCATATTCGTACGGAGTATAGTTGATTACTTCGTCAGCAATCATCCTTTTGAATTGACTTGTAGTATTTTCCTGAAATTCAACTTTCATGAAGATCTAGTTGCATCGCTCATTCCTACCGTAACTGCCTTATAATCTTAAATTGCCTTTATGAAGGGAATTCCTCATTAACTGCACGTAAGAGAGGAGACCGCGAGGGAAACCTGTCCACACATCCGCGAGGTGGGTTGAGAAGTTTGCCTCTTTGAATATATGGGTCCAGTTTAAGGCCTCCCAAACACAAAGGCCCAGATATCAATCGGACCTGACGAGCAGTCAAGCGCGAGTCAGCACGAGAACTAACTGGACTCATACTCAGACTTTCATGACAACTCCACAGGGAATAAAAGGACGCTGTTGAATGTTGTAATGTTCCGTAAGCTAGAAGGATCAAGCTGATCACACAAAATCGCAAAAGGGACATGTAGGGTCACTAGTCTCAGAAGAGTTACGGGTTAAGATGTGAGAGAAAAAAGCAGGTTTGTCTCGAATCCGTTCTCGGAATATCCCTGGGGAGCATGTTCTACAGCTATTGACGTTAATGTTCTCCTCAACAAGTAGTAACAAATATGCACTTTAAACGAAGCGAACCTACCTTCATTGATGAAAAGTCGACTTGGATGTAGTCGTCTCGATCATCACGGTTGTGCATGTGACCTACACCAAGAGTGTGCACCATTTCGTGGATTATAGGGCCCACCTCCAATAAAATACTGTTTATTCGCGTTCACACAACTGAACAATTTTTTCGCGCTCACCCCCCTCCCCCTTGTGAGATGCTCCCAGCGGTGCTGTACCATGTTCTGAGCCTCCCCCCTTTCAGCTTCCTTGGGTATTCTTGGCTTTCAAAAGAAGACCTTTGCAACGTGATATTGTAGGGAGTTTTGGGATAACTGTGCGATTCGGGACAATGCCATAATCAGAAAACTTACATGAAGGCAGCCTTTTCCCAACCACATGTTCTGCACACCACCTTGCACTCCCATATCTGACCAGCATCCGTTCCTTTTATAATCATATTTGATATGTATACGGTTTCCAGCTGTTGGATCTTCTTGGAAATCAATGCATGTACGGGAGCTTATATGATCGACTGCTTTTTTAAAAATCTTCCGAGTGTATTCGTCTGGAAAACTTCATGTATGTGGATCTTTGAGGGAAATTACCTTCGGTGAAGCTGAAAAAGATATTACCAATATCATCTTCGAAATCATAGAAAATTGTGTTGTCTTTCCAGAGAACAGCTGGCTTATACACTTGTCGTTTATGGCGGTCGTTCCTTGCCTTCTGTGCTTTCTCCCAGTCGCTTCCTGAACTCAAAACTTACCAAATCGGTATGAAACTAGCGACGACAAGTTTTGGAAGATTGATTTAAATACTACTAAGTAATGCCGTATATACAGAAGGGAACCAACGAAGAAAACACTGCGTCATAGTTTGTGCCCCGGAGCTCTTTCCGCACCGAATGACGGGGTACGAGAGTACTGTAAATACATATATGACACTTGTCCCAGTTGTCTTGACCCCTGCGTCTTCCGAGTCCGCGAAACTGATGTATCTGGATCCCCACGGCGCTTGACGTTAAATGTGACTTGTAGCCCAACCGCGAAAAGTATTCGATGTACACCATATTACTATTTCTGAGCGGCTAAGCATGGCTGTTCTAAGTTCGGAGCGGCAGTCTCCAGGAACCCGCATGTAAGGGAAACCGACTGACCGTGGAGTTTGTGCCTTGCGTTGAACGGACGCAAATATTGAGGGCTGGTGATTCCCTGGGTATGACCTTCGAGGGTAAGTAGGAGGGCCTGGTCCTGCAATGAGGAACATCCTGGGAACATTTTGCCATGGATGTGCCAATGACTTGCCACCCTGTGCTAACGAGTTTCCATTATGCGCTCCAGATACGGGGTCTTTTTCTTCATTGTCCTCCCTGTGCTGCTATTTAAAAGAGCTTACTTGTTGAGGACCACATCATCGTCAACATTGAGCTGGGAATGGCGACCAGAGATCATTGCTCCTTCTTCCATGAGACCACTCTCTCCATTTCCCAGTAGTAGCAGAAGGATCAGATGGCTGATGACATTGCCAGTGGTGGTTCCCTGGCCCATCCCTAAATCACCATTCAGAGAAGCTGCTTGAACGTTTACTGCTCAACATCTCTTCGAAAGGAGGGGACAGAAGCGAACGACTGACAGAATGAAAGCTTCTCATTCTCTAGACTTAAGAGCTTGGCGCCGTCTTCTACGCATATTGTCTAGTTCAATTTTTTTCGTGTCCCTAAAAAGGTATCACTGATTAGCCGTAATTAGGATGTGTTGTAGGAGCTCTTTTGAAGGATCATTATTGCGGAATATAGCTTAACGCTGTTTGTTCCGCGAGGGATGTGTGGTTTTATTTTCTTCCTTGCCGTTTTCAGCTGTTTTTTTTTTTTTGTTTTTTTGCTTCCTTTTCTTCTCTCAAATGATGTGTTGGAAGCCGTTGTCACCTCATTCGATACGGAAAAGAAACAGGCACGAAAAATGAAAAAAGAAAAGTAAACGTGCAAGTAACTCCGCGGAAAGAAAGAAAAACAATAACAGAAATATCTTCGGAAGCTGATCTGTGTTCACTTGTTTATTCAAACTACTAGACTCCTTGCAGAGTTAGTGGTTCCAGTTATCACATATTTTTGCTTTAGAAATTTAATTTGATTTATGCAAGAAGGACCACTGGAAAGAGCAGTGGTGTTTCGTGGTCAGCGAGTGCCATTGATGGTACTGTGAGGCACTGGTTCAGGTTTCTCAGAGATAGTACGAGCTGCTGCAGTCAAAATCCGTCTGACTATGAACCTTGGCAAGCTGGTTGGAGGCTCCTCCTTCACCACTCCATGGGTTTGAAAACTGCGACAGTACAGGAGCGACCGATGAGTACGGCCGCACAGATACCGTCCAGTAGTTTCATAAATTCTAAGGGTTGGTCTATCTGCCCCGATGGTCTGCTGGCTCTGACAAGAACTCTATTCTGCCAATTCTACACGCGAAAAAACAAATGTGCAAGAAACCGCTGAGAGAATACAATACTTGGTTTATTCCGCTCCCCCCCCCCCCCAACACGTTCTTCCGATGTCCTCAACTGGAGAGCATCATCAGCAACGACGGTCCGAAATAAGGACGTAGGAGAGAAACTGATGAATATTGCAGGAAAATTGACGATCTAACACTTATACTGAAGAAATATTGCAGAAAAAAGTGATAGAAAAATGCTCTCCAAAAACTGAGGGTCATTGGGGCGAAGTGTGTAAGTGCACGCCATACAATAAGAAAATTGAAAACCTATACCTAATAAGCTATAACGCAAATACGAACTAAAGTGCTGTGTATAGAGGGAAGGATGTGCAAATACCAAAATCCCTCAATGAAGAAGGAGATAAGTACATCTGAATCAAAATCATAGGAAAATACCTCTGAATATTTTGCATATGTTTGTGCAACTATTTATACTAGGCCACCTCACACTAACTTTTGAGATGTAGTTCGCTTTTCGCAAAATCGCAAAAATGTGCGTAAATCGTGCGCGAAAAGTTGGCACACCTAGTTGACTCTTGGCAAAATTCAATCTTAAGCAACGCTTGCGACGTCCAATTAAAGGTTTCTATGTACGGGTGTCCCTACACTCCTTATCTCTAACATTGAGTAGGCGTGCCATTTGAACATGGCACAGAATGGGGCACAGAATGGTTCGTCCGTGACAACTGCCATCTTCTCTGTGTTTTACACAGAGACGAAAACAAATGCGTTAAATGAAACTGTCCCCCTTCCTCCCAAAAAGCACAGCCATTGCCACGTTCGTTTGAAGCGCGCAGCCAAATCTACCACATTTCACGGGTTTCAAGTGTACTCCAGGCAATAATGTAATGCGGATCTCCTTCTATGAATAACTGTGTAATGTGGTGGATATTTCAAACAATTTCTGCGGCTGTAATCCCACCCAGCAGTATCCTTATTATGTCCGCATCTTATCTCATAAATGTATCCAGGAAGAAAGACATGTTATTTACACTGTACCTTGAATTGCATTTTTCTGTGCTTCGACACTTGTGCAGTGCATCACAATTCCACGAAGCCGCATGCAGCTGATTATCCTCCTACTTTCCCCATACTCTCTTCTCCCGGTCGCTGGTGAACGCTGCTAGACGCTGGTGGACGGAACGCTGCTTGAAAGCGTGAACGTAGCATTATAATTAGCTGTCCTCAAGGATTCACCGCAGAAAACACAGTTACTTGAATTTTTGTGCCTCTGCAAAACCTTTGGGGCTCTCTTTCTCTTATAACTATCGATTGTGTTGGACCACGTAATTTTAGACCTTACACTCCAATTCCTCTCCAAGCAGCGGTTCCTATTTCTTTTTTCTACATACATATGTCACTTCATCCTATGCCTGTCAATTCATCCTCTTGTATGGGACACCAATACACATTCATTTGCGGAATGGGACCTTGAATTGCCAAGTACGGACTCATGCGAGTTCCAGGAGACTCAGGTAAGGTACACATCCTTCGGACGTGGTCGAAGTAGCTGCGTACTTCACTAGAACCTTGGGTAAGTTGCTCATGGGAGGCTCTCAGAAGTTTATCTAGGAATGCAGGTTGTGCTATATATAGCATGGATGACTTCATCTTGTTCAATCGTCCAAACACCACCTGACAACGGCAGTTTGTCGCTATCGGCTTAGGGTTTCGAGCCTTAAGTAGATAAGATCCTCGGGTATAAAACCCCAGGCAGTTTTTGACACAAGACTCGTCATCCTATTGTTTCCATGAGGCTCTTATCTGCAGTTATATTCATCTATCTCGGTAACTTTTTGGTGGTCTGCGCAGCAAATTTATACCGCTTGAACTGAGTCTTCTATTTAGAAGTCGTATGCACCACTGTGAACTCGACCACCTCGACCAGTACCTTGCCTTCCACCGTGAGCACTATTCCGGGCCACAACTCTACCATGGCAAACACATCTTATTCTATCAAGCAAACTACAGGTAAATGCATACAATATGCATCATAAAACCCTAATGGTGGATTATATTTATCGTTATCTCACGCTGTGAAATGAAATACGTTTTGAGAATAAACATCAGTAAGTAATACGAGCACAGTAGTGTACAGTCTGATACAGAGTCACTATTTCCAGCCGCCGCCTGTGAAGATGACCCCAATACGAACTGTGCGAAGCTGAAAGCTCAGTGCTCGGATCCACGTTACGATGACCTGCTGAACAAGTACAATTACTCTTTTGATCAATAATTTCAACAAGCCGATACTGTAATTTTCATAGGCATTGTCAAAAGACGTGTGGTAGATGCAGTGTGACAAGTGCGCCATGCTTTGATGCTTCTTCCGAGTAAGTTCAAACTTCTTGAGGAGTAATGGGTTTACTAGAGCAATTTCAGGTCTGAGGTCAGGTTGCGAACGTGGAAATGACTGTAGTTAAAGCCACCTTGTGAATTTTAATACAGACTTACAACAAGCCTGCACAAGCTTGAACCTAGCTTTCTTGCTTTCGTGGCTGAAGCTAACTTCTTATAAGTCTTTTTCGGAGAGCTTTTCAATGAGAACGAGGAGGAACCGAACTGGAAATCAGCAGAATTCTGCTGTAATAGTTTGTCGCACTTTGGGGATCCCAGTGAGGGATGGCATTTGGTGGCAGGATGGAGAAGTGGCGTGCTTATCTTTGTGAGAGATATTTCCCGCTTACTCACGGTCTTCGACGACGGCAGCAGCTTTTTGGGGAGCACTGGGTGATGAAAAAGAACTGAAGAATTGGAGAACTCACGGAGTGGTAGATAGATAGTGGAGAAGAGATGTCATACCAATGGGAATCTTTGGGGAGAAGGGGTAGGAGGGTAGTGTTATGCACATTGGAAGGAATTACTGGTTCA
>MU916553.1:26271-39374 GCA_036418165.1 Cooperia oncophora | reverse complement strand
GTTCCCTCATGAGCTAATTCGGATTTTAGTGAATATTTTAGATTGTTGGACTCTCGATTAGGTTGATATCGCACTGAAATTTGAAAAATAAGTGATTCATAACTTGGCCATTCTCAGCGCTTATTCCTCCACTCTTAGAAGTTCCAGCATCAGGACTCAAGGGCAGAGAAGCCGGCAGACCTCGAGATTTCTCCATGTTTTCTCAAATTACTTGGGATGACATCGTTTCTCGGGTTTCACCGTGAACGATGCTTGGACCCTCAACTGCACATTTTGAATTGAAATTCACTCGTACTATCAATTTTTAACACTTTACCTATTGTCATAGGATATCCGCTACTTGCGATCATATTTTTATTGGCTCATCTGATTTCTCTGCGAAAGACCCGATACTTCTTGCTATTACTTCAATTTGTGGTGGATTATCAAACCGGCTCAAGGTTCAATTTTTTTTCTACGTGAAATCAGAAGAAAACTGCACCCGTGGTACGTGGAGCTTTTAAAACGCTCTAGTTTCTCACTTCCACTTTTTTTCGATTCAATAATTCACTTTTTTTATTGAGCGCCAAAGTGCAAGCAAACACTGCAAGGTTCCATCGTTGGGGTGTTAGCATATCTGCCGGGTATGGGTTGCGTCGGGTGCACATCCCTGTTTTGGAACCGTCGCCTGGGGCTTGATTCGACAATGCAGGAGGGAGAGGATGACCTTCTTAAGCCTTTTTGAATTTTTATCTCTCCCGACTTTTCTCTTGCTTTAGAAATGCTATTTGTAGTCTCTTCAGGTCCTCAAAATTCGAGAATCCTTTCAATTTTCTCACTATTAGAATCGATGATGAAGATCTCACGTAGTTGAACATGATGTTCTTTCCTGGCCCATCC
The DNA here is from genome assembly GCA_036418165.1 of Cooperia oncophora. Taxonomy (NCBI): domain Eukaryota; kingdom Metazoa; phylum Nematoda; class Chromadorea; order Rhabditida; family Trichostrongylidae; genus Cooperia; species Cooperia oncophora. The sequence goes on along the minus strand of MU916553.1, from coordinate 38,495 downwards.
TCCCCAGTTGGTGAATGTTGGGATTCTAGTTAGCACAGCATTTACCACGTTCCGGTGAGATATCCCAGCAGGACACATCATTGAGATGAGCTGAATGTCGTAATACCACATCCTCATGATGCTCTCGAAGGGTGCATCATTGGAATATGCCTCCCCCTTTGGAAGCCTGCCTACCACCCTAACAAATCTAATTTTTACCAGAACTTCGCTATCGAGTAGAGGGAGTGGGGTAGACATACGTGAGTCTTTCGCGGCCTTTGCAGCGGGAAGGGGGCAAGATGTATAGCGCGCGTTGAACGTGTGAAATCAACGATATGGACCTATTTTAAGGGTTAGATAGGACCACTACCTGGCAGGATTCGCCTCACGGTGATTAGCGCTGGTCCGTGGTAGAGATTGTTTCGAGTACCCTTAGGGGACGTTATTTCTACTGGTTTATCATTTTTGTGATGACCTTGGCATGACCATGTCAGTGGCTCTTTCTCGAGTGTTCTAGACCACAGCGACTAACTGACTTGCCTCACGTGTGCGAGTAATATGGCCCTCCTAATTACCCTGGATAGTACCTGGCCGTAGCTTTGACAAAGTACTGATTCTTAAGATGATTTTCGTACGAGTTCGCCTTCTCGTTCCCTGTTCCAATCGCAATGCCTTTGGTTCCTTCATTTCGCATTCTGTTCTTTTTTTATGCTGAGGAATATCTGTTAGAACACAAGGCTGACAAATCTGACTGAAGAAAATCATACATTCTGGGAACTTTGAAAAACATGAAGGTGACGTGGTGAATTGATAGTCCCTAGAAAGATCTCCCTGAGCGCCCAGAACCTCTAGAGTCTAGATTCCTCTGAGCGGAGTGAAACTAGGTAATGCTATAAGATAGTTGAAGAACATTCTACGACCTCATGTGATTTTCGCAACATATTTCGAAGAAGTCTGCCATCTTTTATGAGTCCAATTCTCGCGTTTTCCTCGCAATGTTACCATAGAAGCGATAATTCATAGTGAGGAGCTGTGACAATCAGCTGCATTGTTTTGACCGTCCGTTTCCTGCAGCTTTTATTAGATCGTGGGAATAGCCTAAAACAACGCGGAACCCTCTTATGGCTCACGTAGGAGGCGTCCTTTACGTGTAATGGTCCTGATAACGTTCTTGAAGAATCCGTCGTCTCTTCCAACTTTGGATATTCTTTTTGATATCGATGTTGCCCATGGAGCGCGCCTCGAGCCTCCGCTTTGCAGGTGGTATTTACCCGTCATTACACGAAGAACGCGATACCTAGAAGCAATTAATCCGATTGAAACAAAAGAATCACAATGGTAAACAATTGGTAAAGGAGCAGAGATCATGGTACTTTTAGCAGAATAGCTCTCCATACGAATCCTCCACTGCATAATTTTATTTGACCGCATTTTTATGTGAGCGGTGGGGTTATGGGTCGTAGCCCTTGAAACAGGGCACATCACTCGTTGAGGATTTTGAACGGCGCCGTACGACCCCTCCCCCTCTCCCAAGACCAAATACTAACCCGACCCCTGTTGTGGAATCGCTGTTGTAAAACAACCCCTGTTGTGGAATCCCCTACAACGACGGGTCATGCCTTGAAAGCAGAATGACGCGACGGAAGATCGGAAAATTACCAGTTTTCTTGAGAAAAGGGATAATTTTGGGAAAGTGCACCTTCGGAGTTTGCGGCCGCGCTTCGAGCTGGTTTAGTGGACCGAAATGTGCACAGTTGAACAGAATGTGGCTCGAATCCATCGCGCCCATGCGAGGTGATTTTCTATGCGCTCCCAATATTCACTGCTTCACTCGATATCATTAGCTGTCAAACGTAGTCATCCCGACGCTATTTCTCATTAAAACTCCCTCCAAATTACCGTAGTCCGCGAAAGTGAAAGGGCATCGATGCCTGGTCGACTGCACTGGAGTATCCTCGATCGCTTGCGCTCGAGCGAACATCACCGAAGCTTCCTCGGCTTTAATTTCCTTTTTTAATTGCATCTTGAACTTGACTACTCTTGAAACGGATGGATATTCCTACAACTTGTAGAACAGCTTTGCTTCCTTTTTTTGATGACGAGAATTCTTCAGAAATCATTCGGCATCCATAACTCATAAACCTTATGGGATATGCCATATTTCTCTTTCTCCTTAAAAAGAAACGCTCAGACCGACAGACAACTCCTGCTTCGATTCTTTTGAGGAATCCAATTTGTGAAATTTCACGCACAATTTTAATCCTTACTCTTTTGCTCTTATCTTATTGCTTTTGTACCCTCATATTCCTAGGGTTCCTCATGTTTGACACCTTACTGTGATGCTTTTCCTCGACTTCCTCTGAGGGATGGAGATCTAGCCTCAAGAAGAGGGACAATAGTAAAAAGAGGCATTCAATGCTCTTAATTGAAAAACTTTTGCTTTCTACCTTGCTCAGATTCCTCACTTTTTACCCGATAACTGAATCCAACAGGCAATTGAGGCTTTTGACATATCACGAAAGCCATAGCAAAGTATATGCTCAGCAAGTTTGCTAAACGCTGATTTTCCGAATGAGCAGTATAAGCCAACGGCGGCTGACAGGTGAAACGCCTGACCGCCGTCTCTCCACTAGCTGCCTTTGCTCGGCATTGATGAACGACTACCATTCAATAATCCATAATTAATTAGTATCCATCCATGGACATGTGCTGCTAAATGGAATCCATGGGTATAAGCTTGGTGGTAGACGGATGTGGGTGTAAGTGTGATGGTCGGAGATAATCGAATAGGGGGAGCCTCGTTGCCGTCCCACAAGTTCCTTCCTTCAGCCCACCCCCATCCGTTGTTAGTCGCACCATGACTAGTTGCTTCTTCTAATCTCATAGTCGTTCTCTCTCGCCTCCATATCGACTTCGTCCGCCTGTCTTTCACCATACGTCATTTTTTTCGTAATTTTTGAGCGATTTCTGAAAATCATTGAGTTGACAGTGATCGGACGTGATGTAGCTGGCGATGATGAGGTAAATGGACAAAGGCGGAGCGACCGAGATCCAGCCATTCGGTGTGTTCGTCCGTCGCCGGATCCACGCCGCTCATCGTGACCTCACTCGTATTCCAAACGCCATCGAGGCTTTTGCAAGGTACTAGCTGGCCCCATTTCCGAGTTAATGGTCCAGTCTCTCGGTCCGGTTACAAAACCTCCATCAGCTTGCCGTGCGTGGCCATTATTGAAGGTTTGAGCATGCCGAGATATAATTTCAAAATAAATGAGAAACCCGTCTCACCTGCTACTGGTTTATCGACCACATTCTCTTCTCACCTGGGCAGCTTTCTGTAGCCCCTTGCACGGATTTTCAATGTCAAATTTGAACAATTTTGGGGCGTCTAAAGAGAAGGGGATTTGAAGGGTTTTTTGCAAATTAATGCGAGCTGCTTTTCTTGTACACAGGATTCAGCTAACCCTATGTTGACCGGGTATGTGGCAAGAGAATCGCAATTCGCCGCGCCGGTGGGTGTGCGTGCGACGTCGCGCCCGCTAATGACGACGATTTTAGGTGGTATTGGTCGAGAATAGACAATGTATGACCAAATATAAGCACACATGTACCTGTACTTGTCTACATGAAATCCGATGCTCCAATCGAAAGGGTAGTGCAAATTAAGGAGACGTCGCGCCCATTGCCGCGCGCGACAAAGCGGCAATTTACGATTCTCTTGTCCGCCTCCCCTGTTCACCCTTCGTATCTAGGCTTAGACAGATGTCTTCGACTCCTTAATAGCAATCTCAAATCTGTAGAGATATTCATATTTTTCAATCTCCTCAGTGGATTTGCCCCAGTACTCAATCTAGCCATACTTGGACGATAATAGCTAAATGACAACTCTCTACGGAGCACAGGAGTGCCACCAGTCACTGAGGAGAAGTGGATGGTGTCATAAAGTCATGTACTGCATGACTTCAGAGGGGAAATTCATCTTTGGTATCACTGTTGCGCACGTACTGCTCGTGCCCTGCACCCTCTGATTGGGAGACTAGCCGCGTTTTCGATTTTTGAGCCCAATCCCACTGAATATTTTAATCAGCCGCATAATGAGAAAGGTGCAACTTGCCTGCCTACATGGTGGTAGCGCAAAATTCATTCTTGGAGAAAGAGAGAGGAGAGCGCACGCGTTGATTGCCAGCTTGCTACCTCACGCTTCATATGACAAGGGGAGCAGAAAGGGCAGCTCGTTTATGAAATATACCTACCTCCCCCCAAAACACAGTCACCTGAGGGTCTCAATTACGCTATCTTCCAGAAATATTTACTCTTACAGCTACTGGAAGCCTGAATCCTCTCAGTCGACGGACGTTCATTCACCACACCCCCAAAGCACTCCAGGTAATGCCGTTTACTATTTGGTTCATTGTTTGATTGTTTTCTTCGAAACTTCCTAATTTACCTGTCTTTCAGGTACATCATCTGGTAGCCAAAGTCCAACTACCAAAAAGCCCGTAGCTTCTAAAGAACGGTAAGCGATTTTAGCAGTGAAAGCTTATATTCAGATATGCTCCGCGCTACACAGGAAAATTAAATTTCACATGAAATTTGCTAAGGCAGGCCATTACTGGTACGTGGCCTACATTCATCTTTTCTGATGAAAGGGTCCCAGCCTCGACACATGAACAGTATAACCATCCTTTTACATTTTAATCTTTAGAGAAAAATCATCCCATCTCATATCCCGGATATGGAGGAGGCGTGACTGCGTACTCCGCTTCAACACGGCGTAGGATGCGTTTTTCACGGAATATTTCCATTTGAAAAACCATCCTTTTGTTTTATGTTGATCAAAGACGTGTTTACGACCGCTGTAAAATGAGAGTAGCCAACCAAAAGCCCAGCCGCCGCCATATTCACGCGAAGAATGCAGCCACGCCCTCCCCGTTTCCTTGATAATGCGTGTGCATGGACACAATAAACACTCTGCTCAGCGTAGCGCACCCCTGGAAAATAGTTTCCAAGAAATGTTGGGGTAAATGGAGTTTATTAAATCCAGACGCTCCTCAACTACTGTAACTTCAGAAAGTGTCAAACCGACAGGCGTGGAAGCTCAGGGCGCATGACTGTGAAGGTAATTGCAATGGTTGAGTCTTAACTGTAAAAAAACTGTGAACCCTCGGGACATTTTCCGATTGCCGAATTCCTGGGGCCTTCTTGTGGCAGGGACAGTTTCGGAAACTTTCTGTGCAAAAGAATAAGCGCAGAGAAGACGGCTGCTTCTAGGGTAACCCACGCACTTCAGACCATGTTGAGCTCGTCCACAATGATGAATTTGTTCCACGTTCTCGCGGCGGTGGAATCAGTGGTGATGGGGCTTACTATGGTTCACAGGGGAACATCTGAGACCTAAATTACCTAATATCTTTGAGGTAAATGACGTTGAAAGACTCAAAGTAAATTACCGGTCTGCGCCTTGTTACCCGCAACGTCAATTTTGATGGCCAGTCATGAGGAAAGTGTCTACTTCCTTTCGCCTTCGCATGTGCCTGTCCCAATTGACTAGGCCGTGATGAGAAGTCAAGCTGCTCTCAATTTCATTTTGAATCTTTTTAGTGGTTGGTGAATTGACATGATTTCTATCGCTGACACTGAAGTAGCGGCATTTTCCATTCCAAAGAAGACGGCGAGGTTGAGCCTTTCGGGTATAAATATTAATATTTGAAAAAATTTAAGCAACACCAAAATACACACAACAAAGGCAAAATTTTTCTTGAACGCTTTTATCCTTTGGAGAGATTAGTCAAAAAGAACTCGATGGCATATTCTGCGCTGACAGTGTCGATTCTCCTGAAATGTGTGCGTTTAATATTAATGGATCTGGTCGAAGTGACACCCTCTCACCCGATCACCACGGGATACTCTAGGAAAATTCGTCTAGTTTTTAACTGTGATCCCCAGCCTGTGACTAGAAATTCACCTATTAATCTCAGTTAAACTAGTTGTGGAGACGATTTTCCTCCTAAACTAGAGTGCTGTTGTGAGGAGAACGCTATTGCTGACTCCTACTGTGTCAATACCAACCAAATTTAACGAGGCGAATGCAAGACTCCAAGGCAGAGCGTTCTGAACTGCTCCGAACACTCCATCTTGGTGTAGCTGGCTGCAAAAGGTATAAGGCGTTGCTGCAATCGATTTTAAGTGCGAGACAACAGAATTCATTGGAAAAAACTGGCAAAGACACAAGCGAGCAAGGGTACAGACGCGTCGGTAGTCACCTGCGCAACAATGCTTCCGGACAGATTTTCGACAAGGCTTTTTTCCCTACTTTTGGAGTGAGTGTTCCAGTCCGAGAAAAGCTATTGAGGCTCCGATGATTTCGAGTACTTTCAGCTTAAACCAGAAATGTTCATAAAATTGCACGCGGAACATGGGAACAAGTCTACAAAACGGTCGTTTTTGCCCCGTAATCTAAAAGCGGATTCAATCTAGACCTCATGTTGTCAGAGTTATATCGTAAAATAATAGAACGAACTTGTCAATTCCTAGAAACTTCTTTTTTCACCTCAAAACAATTCCGGTGAAATATTCACAAAGGAAACATCTGCTTGGATTACCTTCATCGTCAAATCCACAATGCCTTCCTTATCATTAATTGAAACCCAGAATGCCTTCCTTGCCACTTTATGGCTGTTGGGACTTCAAAATATATTCAAAAAGCCTCAACCCAAAAAGAGGTTATCCATTTTGCCTAAGAAGTTTCACGCAAAACCAGCACAAAATTGTCCGTTTTGCCCCAATCAGGGCACATCATGCGTTGGAGATCTGAGACAGGGGCCATGTGTTCGCTGGAGCGAATGGGGCCATACTTTCTGAAGCATGTTTTCATTTCTTGGCTTTGTTGGGGTTTTACTCACCTAGGCTATGCCCTCACCCTTCGAATCAGTTTTTTCTGGACATAAGCTCCGAAAATGGTAGGTAAGTGCAATGGGTGAAGAGGTCATGCCAGAGGGAAAACTGGGGGAAGGGGGTCGCATTTTGCGAAAATTCAGATAAGCTGTAGGATGCGCCCTGGTCACAGGGTCTCAATCCACCTTTCCTTTCACATGACTTTGATTCCTATGAATAATTGCAAAATTTGCCCTTAAAGACTGCTGGCACTATAGATGCCTAGGGCGAGTAAAATTAATACGTCTGGCAAGGCGAAATTTCGCACCCCTGAGCAGGCGCTGCGTAGCGCCTTTCCCAAGGATACCTGCTAGGCTCTATCAAGCTGCAACATACCGACTCAGACGCCTACCGCGCCCACCCACCCACTAAAGGACGAACGTACCTTTGTCTCGGCTCGTATTGCTTCATTTGCAGACAATATGAAGCGAATGGATTGATATAATGTGTCCACAGTGATGCATGGATATATGAGTATATACGTATCTACCGTAGTTACGGGTACGATGATGGGGAACTCGTCCGAAATTACTTCCTGAGTCATGAAGAACGGGGTTTTTCTTCGCAGGTTTTTGACCGTTTCACTTCGTTTTTTCCCATTTTCCCCACTATGTAGCACTCTGCTAGCGTTTCGGATCGAGTATTATCGTGCCATATGCGTTTAAGAGTTCCCGATCAGGTGCTTTCAATCAGGTAACTTTTCCTCAGCTTGGAGCTCAGCTTGTTGCAAGAACTTCTCATGGGCTTTTTGACTTTTGCCATTATGCTCCATCTTTCGACTAGACCACCCAGGAGTTATATGCTTTTTCTGAGAAGTCGCCAATAGTCAGAGGGGGTAGGTAGGAATAAATTTGAAAAGTTAAACGAAAGCCTTGAGGGACACTCCACGTGGGTGTGGAGTTTGTCTTGAAGATAAATGACCTTTTCACGCGAGAGCAACATTCAATTCGTCGTATTTTTTGAATTCAGCATTCAGGCACACCCCCTCGTTTACCTTCAATGACGATTTGGTTTAGCGGTTCGTTGTGCGATACCATTGTGACGACGGTCGATGGGCCAAAAGTTCGATACCAGGGATATCGACAATGACCGAGTGATGGCGATGGTGGCTGACTGGTCATTGCCAATCTTCGAAATTGCCGAAAAACACAATAAGACGGTGCTCAGCCGGGTGAGTTCAATGGCCAATACAGTGAAAGTTGCAGGTAGTTTCTCCAGGTTACAAATTAAAAGGAGTCCCCACGAAGCAATATTTCCTTTCCAGATCACCTACACTATTTTCAAACAGGCGGACTTGTTTCGAATATTCAAGCTGTCACCGATTAAATTTTTCAATTTTTTTCACGCTCTGGAACGAGGCTACTGGGATATTCCATGTGAGTGATTTTGTTCACATAACTCTTGATGTAAAGAGTCTAATAAAAGTATTTGCAGATCATAACCGAGTTCACGCTGCAGACGTGTTGCACGGCTGCTACTACCTCACTTGTCACCCGGTGCGTCCCCTTATTGGACCGACTTCCTCTCCTGATTCCCTTCTACCCCCACCGCTCACACTGGCTGCTCCGATTTCCGCCAGCATGAGCACATTGGAGGTGAGCACCAGTTCTAGCGTTCAGTGGTCCTTGAATAATTTTTTCCATGAGAAAAGCTATTTTCAGAAAGAATAGTTCTCAATTTCTAGAGAAGGCTTTAGTAGAGTAAGTGCAGGTGTTTGTTCGATAGTCGTAACTGGGTGTGACCTAGAAGTGCTGCAGTGAAGACCTGGTTCGGGCCGCGACTTTTGGAACCACTTGCAGCACCCTTCAGTTGAGGGGGGCGGGAGGGGGGCGGAGCATCGCAATTTTGAATTTCAAAATCAGCCCTCCCCTTCATTCCGCAGAAGGGACGAATTCAGCTCAATTATCTCAGGCATTCAGTCTTTGGAAAAATCACCAGTTGCAAATGCGGATGTGTGTTTAATAGACACGCTTCACGAACGAGTTCATCTGCAATCTTTTTGGAGCGATAACATTTGGTTCTCGCGCCGACTTGCTTCCTGCAGTGGCCATCCTTCCGGCGGCCTTTATTTAAGCTCGAGCTGACTCAGTGTAGGAGGATAAGTATGCGGTTGGTCTAATTTGAGCGGCGGCTGTACAAAAAGACGACGCCTGATTCCGTTTTTTCGTTAGACGGCAAATGCAGGAAGAATGTCCGGTTTACAAAGTAGTCAGCGTTCAAAAGACCGAGAGTTGCCAGCGCGCAAGATCAAAGACTAGGCAGACCAGGCACAACATGCAGTTTTGCGATGACCGCTGCATAATAGCAGCTACCCACTGGTTCCCCCGGGGACGCCAAACGAACACCAGTTGACCGCCAGTAGTTGAACTTCCCGGGAAAAGGCTTTGCACGAAAGCAGCGGTTTCAAGTGTTCCCACCCATGCTTACTATACTATCTAATTAGAAGAAACCTTCCGTGAACCCTGGTCACTTAGAGGTCATCATGATTAGTCCTGTTTTGAAAAGTACTCGCCTTCCCGGCAAATTAAATACTTAATTCTCTGTGATGGAGCAAGAGTTAGCGCAGGGGGACGCTTCGCTATTCGTCGGGGACCTGGATTCACCCGGAACAACCGAGATTTCATTCTACTGTGTCTATTATTCGGGAGGAACACCAGCGTTAAACAGTGCTGTAAGCGATGACACAAAAAGCCTTTGAGAGCCCCTGAAAGGGTAAGAGTGGGCCCCGGTGAAGTAACGGATCTCGCTCGCGCTTTAAAGCGTGAGCTGCTAGTTCAAGACCCGCCTGGGGTGTTCAGCATTCTTCTGATAACCGACCTTAAGGTTCTCAAACAAAATAGAATTCGCCGACACAGCTTCCCTGACGAGATGTTCGGCCTTCACTTTCTACCTTGCTGTAGTGTTGGTTACAGGTTTTTGAAGGCTCCCATCTAGAGGAAAGGCAATCGCCGCCTCTTTAGCATCTTTCATTTCCGGACCAGAAATTAAGCAGAACAGCGGAGCCGTCACATTCATACTAAATCGAATGGAGTGTAATTAGGCTCCGCTAAATGCAAATGCCAAGTTGATTCCAAAGCGATCAAAGTGCCCATTTCCCTTCCCGGATAGACTTTCTATGTCGAAAGGGGCAAAATTGTTCTTGGCATGCTTTTTTTGCGATATATTTTTATACTAGACACTGTATGATACTAAAAGCAGCACCTCGGTAAAGGATAAATTTTTGCAGTTGATGGCGTTGTATACGGCGGCCGCCATGCACGACTACGATCATCCCGGTCGAACGAATGCCTTTTTGGTCGCCGCTGAGGATAAGAAGGTTCCATTAAAATCGAGCTGTATGCACAGCAGTACAAATAAGTTGTGTTGTTGTGCAGGCGATTCTCTACAATGACCGATCAGTGCTGGAGAACCACCATGCGGCTGAAAGTTGGCGATTACTGCAATTGACGGAGAACAATTTCATTCGAAACGCTCGACCCGGCTGAGACCAAGAGGTTCAGGTGAGTGGAGGTGGAGATGACTAACTTTCGGGTGTGGTTTAGAAGACCAAAGTCTCGACTAATCAGCACTTTGCCGTCAAGTCGTTTAAATATTGGCGCTTTTGTTCTATACTGTTTACTAACTATTACTCCACTATTACTATTCCAAAAATCGAGAAAATTTCATTCATTTTCAGCGCGAACGCCATTTGACGCCACCACCTTCCTCACCATTACTAACCGAAATTGTGGAGGGGATGGAGTTACGCTTTAAAGGCAGTTGGCACGATAAATCCCCCAAGACGACTAGGATCAATACTCCTGGCAGGATAGAATTCCGCGACCCTGGGCAGGCGCTGCATAGCGGTTTCCCCGAGGAAGGTGCCCTTATAAGGGCCCTATCAAGCCACAACTTTACGTCCCAAACGCCCGCCACGCCCGCCCGCCCACAAATGGACGACCGTTCCTGACGCTCGTATTCATTCATTTGCTAAGCAAATTATGAAGCGAAGGGATTGGTATGAAGCGGCCGTGATGCTGCATGCATACATGGGTACACATATGGCCGTATCTTCGGTGATTGGTAAGATGCCTACGGGAAACTCGTCCGAAATCGATTTACAAGTCACTGAGAACGGAGGCTTTTTCTTCGCAGGATTTTGACCGTTTCACTCCGTTCTTTCGCCATTTCCCCACTATACAGCGCCCTACTAGCATTTTAGGCAGTAGGAAACCATCGTGCCAACTGCCTTTTAAGCCGCTCACGGCATAGCCTACCAAAGCAGCTTGCCCATCCACAGCGCAGCCCCAGCACTGAACCACGCTGGCACCGCTTTGATCACTAATATTTATGTACATAGCACTTTATCTCCCTATTTTCAAGGCTAGATTCGTTCTCGCCCACAGCTTCATTCTCTTTCGCCAAATTGCGGAACTTTTTCCGCCCTTCATACGAAGTGGCGTCATTGTCCCTCCGAGCCTAACAAGATGACGTAGGTAGGACGCTCTATGCTCGGAATGACACGGGCTTTTCAAGCACCCTCACTTCATTTTCTGCCTTAAAATTTGACAACCTCCTTTCAGGACAACCAATTACGCTCACAGTTTTTTTTCAAATGACGTTTCCCATTAAGTGAAAGAAAGAACCGTTGAGTGGGCAGCAGACTTGAAAATGTTCGTGGTTGACTACGTAAACGGACGAAATTAATCCTTTCAACTAAAAGCATGAACTGGAATCGAGAAACAAGAAAGGTGCAAAGCTTCCCGTGACGATCAATCCCCATCTGGGATTCGCTATGCATTCAGAATCGTAGTTGCAGCCGAGTGTGCCTTCGGCCTAATCACTGACGCACAAGGGCAGATCACTGGACGAATTAATACTGGGTTTTCTTAGGCGGACTCAGGGTCAGCGAACTTATCTCGAAGGGTCTCGATTGTTGTGAATGGATGTTGATGTTATGACCGAAGTGAGAGTGCTCTCAGCCATGTTCTAAGAAGGAGAATGCCAAAGGCTACCTCAACGCTGAAATATGTGTGAACAAGTTTTGTTCTTCCTTAGCTATCAGGTTTTCTTTCGCTTAGATTCTCAGTCAACTGCAAACCATCGCTACATAGAAGTCTCGCTCACCAGCAAAAGAGAATTGTTGTCAAAAATGATGGCATCGCTTTGAAGTCTGTCGTCTGAAACTGGTCTGCAAGAGCGTCCGAAATATCGTAAAAAGGTTCTTGAAGTTACCAAACGTTTATCAGGGAAGTCCGCCAAGTTACCATGAACGCTCTATGCTCGGAATGACAGGCTTTTCAAGCACCCTCACTTCATCTTCTGCCTTCAAAATT
>MU916551.1:5746-19527 GCA_036418165.1 Cooperia oncophora | reverse complement strand
ACTCCTTCCTTTCTACGACCCCCCCCCTCCTTCCAGCAAACATGTACGACCTGTCCCACATAGTAAGTCACGGCAGCAGAGGAGTAAGAGGGAACGTGGAAAGCCGCTAAGGTCAAAGTACTACAATGGGGACGTCAATGCGAGCGGAGGGGGGGGGGGGGCGGAGGCCGTGCTTGGTTTGAACCTTCGATTGTTCATTTCAGGAGTTCCAAGCTCCTAGTGCATGTCTGAAAGCTGATCGGAAGTCTGCTCTCCCTTAATCCCGTCCTGGGGGGGGGGGAGGCATCGAAGAGCATCGTCGCTAGCATTGAGGCATGCCGTGTCTCGGAAAGATGCTTTGTGGGGACAAGATCAAATGAGAGACTGCCATTCTTACAAAAGATCACCAAATCTGGGGTGATATGAGACGAGGGAAGTGGTGCCACTACCAGAACAACGACCTGGTAGGGACGAATGTGTCCCATTTCAGACAGCACCCCACCCTGCGCATGGGTCCATCGGCCAAAACGGAATTGCCCAGGAGGATGCAAGCGTTCAGCTAGTTGCATAAAGCTACATGAAGCTTACTGAGCAGGAAACGGCATAACGATGGGGTAAACTGGTGGATCAGCACCCCTTCCTTTCGCCGCCGCCCGCTTGGGGAAGGCGTCGTATTGAGTTGACTGGATTGACTCTTGAGAAAATGCACGGGTCCGGTGCACTTCCAATGCTTCTACGATTCTGCATGGAAGTAGGATGCATGGCGCATCCCAAAAATGACACAGAGTGCAAACACATCTCTCTCTACTTTCCTATTCAAAAAGCGAACTTCCAGGGAAAGCAAAACATACAGGCAGAGTGAAACAGTGACCTCGGGATCGGACACGCTCACAGCACTATCCGATCCTCTCTTTAAAAGGCCTGAGCCCTCAGGAAAACCAGCTGTAGGCCATTAAAACCGAAGCTTAACGAAGAGGTTTATGATCAGGTCATAAAGAAAGTGAACCTCCTCAGTTCCTGTTAACCCGATTCCCAGACCTTAATGTTTACGACGCTATCATGCTGGAGAAGGCGGGTTGTAGAGCAAAAACCCACTCAAACGACCTCTTAGAAACTTTGAAGTGTTTTCCTGAAAAGTCCTGGAGAATAACGCTCTCCAACGAGAACAAGGGATGTTTTGCAAAACATTGCCCCGAACCAGGATCGAACTGGTGACCTTTAGATCTTCAGTCTAACGCTCTCCCAACTGAGCTATCGAGGCAGGTGTTCGGAGTGCCGCACACGCTCCTCAAGTACAGCAAGGGTGACAACGACCTCTTTTCACGACAGAGCCGTCCCTTATCTAATCTTTCCAACAATGAAATGAAAAATAGTAAACAAAGGGCAAACAGACAGAGGGCAAACATAAGACTGTAGGCAAACAAGTAAGAAACAATCCAAATGAAAATCAACGAGGTAAGAATAAACGCGCTATAAAACGAGACAAACAATAGGTGAGAGCTGTAGAGGAGAGGTTCAACCCAGAACAGCTAGCGTTATAGATGAACCAGTTTTACAATTTGTATTTGAAACCTATTCGATCGATGGATCGAACATCTCCTATCCACTTTCAAATTGTGAACTTTACAAACATGGACAATAATGACGAAGAGAAAGAAGAAAAAAGTAAGTAAATAAATAAACGAAGAGAAAAGAATCAGAAATTAGGAAAAAATATTTATGAAGTACGGAAATTAAGAAACAATAAGTTAAATGCGCAGTGTCAAGTTTCGAAGGAGGGGGGGGTGGTGGTGGAGGAGAAGGGTGGCACTTTACACTTTCGCTACTTCCCATTGACATGTTCATTGGCAGGAGCTGGCAGATCACGAGATCTTCACGAGATTTGATGAGTGCTGTCATCAACCTTTGGCTGGTATCGCATCGTGGCTTCACGAGATTTCACAGATCTCCACTTGATAGCCCGACAAATTGATGGGAAGCAGCGAAAGTGCAAAATACGCCTCCCCCAAGCCAAACATGAAAAAAAGAAGTTCCTCTTATCTATCACGGATACATGAGAAGCAGGAGCTCCATACGACCTCGACGAAGGCCATCGGGTAAACATGTCCGGACCCACAAAGTTATCTATTAAAAATTCCCGGAACGTCGAGAAGCGCTCTTTCGACATCGCCGCAAAAATTAAATGAATGACTTGGAAATAAACAAATGACATGAATAACAAGAGAAAAAAAAACATACGGAATTGGCTGAGTGATTGTGAGTAACTAAATGATTTCGCTAGGGGGGGCATGTTGATTTTCGCTACTTTTCATCAACAAGTCGAGCCGTGAAGTGGAGATCTGTGAACAGGGTACAGCATCGTGATGTGTGGGATGGTGGTGTAGGTATACGACCCCCACCCCCTTTCCCAACACCTACCTACCAATTCACCAATTTCTACCCAAAAATTTTCTGTCGAGAGGCGGAGGGGATATTTAGTACATATGAAACAGGAAAAATCACGAGAAGTCAACAACCGGGAAATTTTTTTCTATAATACGATCCCCTTTCTCCCAACAACGACCGAATACGACCCCCTTCCCAACGGAAAAGTTATGAGTTTCACACAAAGATGATGTACCCTGCCTGTGTAATCTTGTGACCAAAAATGAGACCAGTCAAAGTTCGTAGAAATCACTACTCCTGCAAGGCAATGAACACGTCAATGGGAAACAGAGAACGTGCAAAATGCCCCCCTCCCCTCCACGTCAAACCGACACCCACTGAGATTCCATTGTGGTTTCAAAACAGGGCCAGAAAGGTGAGCAAAAAACATTCCCAGTGTAAGCTGAGGTGTTCAGAATGACACCCACTGAGATACCGATCGCATGGAAAAACATCGAACAGTTGCGAGACACCAACAGATGGCGTCGCCGACATGAAAATAAATGACATCGTCAAGGCCGGGGAAAACAGCCGAGACTTCGAAAGCGAAAACTCAGTTAGCCTTTAGTCCTTCTTTTAACGACCAATAAAACGATTATCACGGGACTGGATGAGTGAACACTGTAAGAAAGAAAAGTGGAAAGAATGAAGCAAAAAAAAGACTTCGGTCCGGAAGTACCGATAAAGCGTATGTTGTCAAGATGAGGCTGAATAATAAAAAAGGCGAAAAAGAAGAAAAGTCCTGAAAAAGAAAACTGCCGGAAGCTGTGATAAGATAAAAAAGGTAAAGTAAGTTCAAGGTTCCTGGCAAAAAGTAGGGCGCAGTTTGGCGACCAAGTGGTGGAGGGGGGGGGGAATTGCCAGTTTCGCTACTTCCCACTGTCGTAATCATTGTTTCACAGGAGTTAGCAAGTACATATTCCTTACGAGAGTTAAGAAGTGGTTACTTCAACCTTTGACTGGTACCATCAATCGCGTCATCAAAAATTTCTCAATTTCTAGGTGATGGCTGCGAAAGAGTAAATAGCTCTTCCCCCTCCCCACCCACCACCATTTGCGTCAGTAGGTTTCAACCAGGCTAGCACCTGCCAGTTTTATAAAACTGGCTTACTTCCTCAAAATAAAACCTACCTCTCGCCATGGAAATAATATGAAAAGACTGGAAGCAATCTTAGTTCTGGCGGGAAGTGGGAGTGGGAAGGGAGGTGGTAGCGCTACTCACTCTTGCACGCCCTCTCATCCGCACAAAAATCCTTCCGATCCCCAGGTTTCAGCCTCAGAAGAGCGCAGATAACCAGAACTCGCACGGCTGAGTTTCGCCGCGTGCCCCCCCCTTCCCATCCCTCACTCCGCCTCCTAACCGTGCCCGTGGTTGTGTCTACTGGGTTTGAAAAATGTAAAGGTTAAGCGTTGAACAATTAGAAAGATTAGACTAAGGTTACCCCTGTGAAGCTGCAAAATGGTCCGAGGAATACACCACGTTCACACGAATTCACAGGTCTCTAGGGTCTATAAGACCATAGCTGGATACCTTTCAAAGCCCCCACCAAAGCGGACTGTGTAGAATTCCAAATTTAAGATGTTCTGGAAAGTAGGGGTCTCATAATAGACCACTGGAGTAAACTTCAGGAAGAGTCGGTGCAACTGGAGTGTAGAAGTTGTATGGGGAGCCCACGAAGAAGAAACTCCCGCGAAAAGAGGCGAAGTGAGTATCATCATGTGTGTGTTGGCGCTGGGGGGGGGCGGGCGGTCCCGAGGCGAGGTAGAGGAGGAAGTAGTATTTCAAGAGATCTGAGTCACGCGCGAATTGGTGGAGCATTCCCTAGGTAGTTGACTATAGCTACTGATTAAGTTGAACGGATCTGGTGCGAATGTCGCGCGTATAAGTGCCGGACTTAAGTCCTACACATGCCTATTCATTCGCCTGACTTTGGATGACTCTTGGGTCTGATGAAATATGCAATGATATGATGAAATGACCAAATAATAAAAATTCACAACCTCCGCGACGAGTTAGTACGGACGATGACGTTACGAAAATACGAGCGCAAAGAAACGAGAAAACAAAAACCCAGGCATAACACGATCATACCGACGATACAGTAAATCGAAGCAATCGATATACAAAAACAATTTATTGGATTCAAAACGGAACAAGAGTTTAACAAAAGACTCATCTCATCGAGAACATCGCTAAATCCGCCGATCGGTCAAGTTCACCCGATGGAATAACATCGCCACAAAATTACAAACGGATCTGTAGGGGTGGCAACCTCTCTCCGTCAATCATCCGTCGAACTGACTACCTTTGATCCGCTTTCATCACCGCCTGAAGACTTTTTCTGATCATCGTCTGCATCTTTTTGATCTTCAGCCCTTCCGGTCTCAGTCGATTCTTTGGCTCCAACAGCTGCCTTGTCATCATCCGGTTTTTCTTCCTTTGGATGCATATTGTATTTCCGTTTCGAATAATAATTAGGTATTCCAGCAATCATCATCGTTTTCCGCACCAGCTGTATCATGAACGTCACATCAGCGCCTGAAAAAGCCTTTGTTGCGCCCGGTTGCCCAGAGCAAAACCTATAATCCTGTTTATCAGCGCTTCAGACCGCTTTTACCCGTCTTCGTAGCAGGAGTGGGGCAGGTTCTTGGTACAGCATCAACAGCCCCATAAAAATCCCGTATTTAAACCGTACTCAGAACATAATCATTAAAAGTGCGTCCCGTGATGGCCGTATGGGCGGAGTCAGACCTACTACGCTTCTCTGTAGTTACGGCTCTTTCAGCCAAGTTGGGCGGCGCGCAATCAGCAGACTACGGGAACCGACCGCGTTCCACTGCTTATCGTTGGAACGTCACAACGAAAGGAGAAAGATAGGCGCGGCTTGGCTTGGTGGAGGCATTCAGCTGGCTCCCATCGGTCGCTACCAATGCCTCTTGTTGAAACTGTAAATTCCTGTAAAACTAAGCCATGGCAGAGGCTTCGCATCCGTTCGAGGTCTGATCGAGGTGAGACGAGTAATTTGAGAGCAAGTAGCAAAAGAAAGTAGCGAAAGTGCAAAATGCCACCCCCCTTCTCCAGACCTATTATCAACGCCCAAATTCGATACTGAATCACATGTAAAGGTAAACTAATTCTACATTGAAGCGCCGCAGTCAGTCGCAATCGCACAGCTGAACAGCTCGAATTTCGCGCTGTGAACGCCGGCTGAAGAGCGTAGCGATGAGGGAAAATCAGTGATACGTTCGACTCCGCTCACGTGATCGGCGTGGATTGCCTTTTCAAGTGATTGCATAGGTTCAGGGTGAGATCCAAACAAGAGCAAAGTCTTTCAGAGAATGCAACACATGGCTGTTTATGCGCCAAAACAGAGGGCAAAATGAGTAAGATTGGTGAGCGTCCTTCGGTTGGAAAATCTTGGCAAAGTATGACCCCACCCCCTCGAAACTCCTCCTCAGTAGGAGCCCCCCTTTCCCAACCCACTCAGTTTACCCCTCCCCCCCCCACCTCGCTGACTATTCCCAACTTCAGACCATTTTCCCCCCAGTTTTTATAACGCGATTTCTAGTTTTTCCCCGGAACTTGCCGTCGAGAGGGAAACGAGAGGGGGTACAGCGCAAGTACAGAAACAAAACAAGAAAAGTCATTAGCTGAAACCATTTCCAAAGAGGCAAATACGACAACCCCTCCCTCTACCGACCAAATGCGCCCCTCCAGCTGAGAATACCCAATGAACGACGTGCGATACAGTGAAGGAGGGCAACTGCTGAGCATGCAGTTCACCATGGAGGCTGTAGATGGGGCCTCCCGATGCGGCTCCCGATGTGGATACGGTGTCTCGACGCGCTCCTGGTCACACTGCGTTCAGGGTTAGCGAGGCATTCCAGGTCACCCCTGCTCACATAATCTTGCGCTAGGTGGTTTTAACTTTACAGAAGCCCAAACCAGAGAGGTCCACTTTTAGCCGCTGGAGCAATCGCATTGACGGCATCGCCGAGCATTTCCAACACGTCGGACTTCTTGATGGAATCATTATTCCGTGCTTTGAATTCTAAGGCATATGACGGTACCGAGCCGTCATCTCTAGCCTTCAAATGCTTCGCCACACTCTGAAAAAAAAGATTTTATCGGACCAAAATATCTCATAAGAACGGAAACCAACCAAATACCTTGAACAGAAATCACCTTTGTTATCATATCACTCAGCTTCTTCAGGTTCACATCAGCCGTCTCTTCTACTGGCAGCACTCGCTGAAATGGCACTGTTTCTTCGGAGAGTTTGAGAACTACGCTGGCAGACGCTGCAGCAGCGACGGCCGCTCTTAGGGTGAGTTTATACTTTGCGTCGTAAAGAGTTCGAGGAAAATATACGATACAAATGATCGATCCGACTCTACTCAAGCGGACGACGACGGAAACGGCTCCTGTCCAGTCCTCCGATTCTCCAGCACCGTAACTTATGAACACAGCTTTATAAATAGCGGGGCCAATACCGGCCCGGTCTATTATAATAATTCGGAGCAGGGCCACACTCATCGACGCTACACCTCGGGGGGTATGTATATCGGCCTAAATAAAAATACTACCGCATTTGTGCCGTCTAACGCTGTTTACCAGCCCTTTCTATTGCAGTGCGCCAGGACTGTGCTCTACTGACAGTTGATCGGAGGCGTTTCATCCCAGCCGCGCAGCGGCAAAGTTTTGGAAAAGTTTGTTAAAATGGAAGGAATGCTGTAAGAAGGGGAAAAGAGACGTCGCATTGAAGGAAGAAATTTGAGGATGTGGGGGAGGGCAAGCTCGTATTCTACAGAGCCAGATCGCTGGACCCATTTCTACGACAAATTATTGTAATGGTCGAAGTCTAAGCTGACGGTAACGGCGGAGTCAACGCTCCTCTTTGGTGATCCTCCCTTTTTGAGACTGTAAGGATAGGGAATGTAAATGGGAAGAAACTGCGGTTGCTCAACACTTCCCACTCTACGTGGAATACGCTGCTGGGAGGTATTCTGCGCCTTATGGATACTGTATAGAAAAAAATCCTTGACAGAAACTAGCGCGCATTGCAGCATCACATTAATCGCCAACGCAGACCAACGCATCGCGAGAAACACGAACTACGATCGTTAAGTTTTTTGGGCATTTCTTCAGGTATACAATCCGACTCAACACACTTTAGGCCAGTCTAAGGCCTACCACCCATCATCGCAAGTAATAAGACCACATTATCCTGTGAGTATTCTTCCTACCCCTCATAGGGAAACGCTGACTCACCCCACAAAGGAATAGACTACAGTCGAGACAGCCAGTGAGAGCGTGACATGTCATGTTTCAACCTTTTTTGCGCCTTGTACACTGAGTCTGACGACGTTTGTACTTTAAATTCGCTGAACAACGCGCTAAAAAAACCAAGACATTGCCTTCAAGAGAGTTACACTTCTTTTTGTGTTCTTGAGATCACTGGAACAGAGGGGGAGTCGCGAAGATAAATGGCGGCTGGCTCTGTCAGGGGCCTCAAACACTATGAGCTTGTTAAGCTAACTCAGTAGCCACGAGGCCTCGGGCGATTCGTAGAAGATCTGACCTAGCCTAGCTGACTAAGCTTCCTACAGGCGTTGGTTGTTCACCACTACGATCTTTGGCAGTGAAAGCTATTAACTAAATATCATTGGTCCTTAGAGGTCATAGACAACAGTCACGCCGTTGAGCACCCCCTGCCCCCCAATTTTCCCCTCTGTGCAAAGTCCTTACAGAAGGCCCATTACAGTATCGAACACCTGGAACGTCGCTATTGAGAAGGGAGCGGAGGAGAAGATAGCCAGGGCACGTCGTACGTTAGGGATCCCCAACGATGAGACCGCATTTGGCCTTCGGGAGGGGGAGAGGGAGGGAGGCCGAGTGGAGGGCAGGGAGGGAGGGAGGGCGTGTACTTGCTTTTGAAGAAATTTTGTTAGTTTTCGTCAAACCCCTTTTTCTCAGTTTTTCCCATTTCACCTGTTTTATTTACCTCTTCCTTGGCGAGACAACCACCTCCTCTCCAGCGACCAAATCGATCCTCTTTTTGGGATTTCTCAACGAACGACGAGCCACGCTGAGGGTGCACATCCAATCCAAGCGCCTCTAATTTCGGAAAATAAAGCGATATGGAGCGCTACACGGAAAGTTGCGGCACGTCATACCAGATGGTATTGACGCCAACTTTCCTGGTACCCTCTACTACAGAAACTCGTAAAAAAACGGCCTAGCAGTGAGCCTGAACAATCTCTGAAGGTTGAGAATACGCCATGCATGAGGATGATAGATGATGACTGACGATTTACGCAACGCTTACGCTGACGCTTGCCACGAGGGTTCAGTCTAAGCGCTGTTGCGCTCAGATAAGATGACTTAGCACTCATGAGGCAGTATTGTAATTGCTCAGCTATAATTTTTTTGTAGTGAAAGAAAACTCACTTGTAGATACCGACATTGCCTTGATGACTGGGCATGCGTGACCATTCGTTCAGCCAGATCTACGACGTCGGCATCTACAAAGAAGGAGCTACAACATTGCAAGGACTGGTTTCGAGAAGTACCCAATACAAGTCAAAGTATAACCTTTGCTGTTCGGCATGGAGGGGACATTTTCAAGGTGAGGCTTTCTCTCCCTGGTCCCGACTGTTTATCTATCTGTTATACTTTTTATAATATTGTTTTTTTTTTTTTTAATTATCTGCTATTCTTTCTCTTATATGTGCCAATATGATATTTTTGTTTTTAAAATGAACTACAGAAGAAAAATAGCACCCCCGCTTAGCTTCCCTTCTGTTAGTTCATGTTAGGTAACAAGTCTCACCTTGATAAGACCTGAGAATTTCTGTGAAGCTGTGGAATAATGGTGGGAGTGACATTTTCGTCACGGGAAATTGCAGGTCTTCACAAGTTGACCTGTACATACTTACAATTAGCCGTGTGCCATTCGCTACCCCCAAAGCCGAACTCCGCCCTAGTTCGTATAAGACTTGTCTGGGAAGACAAGAAACGATTTCTGACGCTTCGATAAGAGTTCCGCCCACCACCACTGTGTATCGCCTGAGAGCACATTTGAATCGCATGCATTCCTCCATGAGGTCAAGTGCACAGTGCATCCCCGGAAGGCATGCCAAGCACTTCAGGCAGCAGGGATTGGGAGGACTTTTTTCTGGGAACGAACCCTACTCTTTAGTTGCCCGTAGTAGGACCCCTCGACCTTTATCTAGGACTTCATATAACGCCCAAAAAAAGCTTGGTAGGCCCTAGGGAGGCCATACGCTTTCATTCACACTAATTCAGAACTCTCTCAGCAAACCGACTTTTATAATAACAGTCGACACGAGTACACGAAAGGAGGGTCGCATAGCCATTCTTCCACGACTAGCGCGCCAACACATTTGGCCCTCCTATTCCAAATGTTTGAGTATATGTGACAAGAGGATCGTAATTTGCCGCGCTGCTGGGCGTCGCGTGCGACGTCTCGCCCGCAAAGGACGATGGTTTCAGGCAGTAGATGGCGACAACATGCAATTAAGGACCGAAAACAGTAATGAGTGTCTACGATGACGGGGTCTACATGAAGTCCGGTGCTTCATTCGACAGGTTAAAACGAGTTATGAAAACGCCGCGCCCATCGCCGCGCGTGGCGGTGCGGCGAATTACGATCCTCTTTACCGTCTCCCATTTTGCTGAAATTCCGCTGTCGAGCGCGACAGGGGGGTACTCAGCGGCCTGAATACGACCCTGTGATGAGACCACACGACGATTCCGTGCGCTTAACATGACCGCCTAACTGAGAACAACGTATGCATGTGACCGAGAAGGCACCCCCCCCCTGTTAAGCCACGTGTTTCCCTACGTCACTGCAATGCCTTCTGGCCGATTGGTCCTGAGCCATCAGAATCAGTCGAAAAAAAATCACAGAAACACGCCCAAGAAACTTCAGACAGCCCAGAGTGTCACCTTGTGGTACAAGAAAGTGCACTGAACCGAGCGCTGACTCACATCCGCCAATTATCTAGATGCGACCCAACCGAATTAGTCAAATACGTACCTTGTACCGTCACAAAAAGGCAATTCTTCACTCCTGTCGGTCTCTGCTTGCACCGTCGTATTTTGTTCCCGCTGCCACGCGCTTCATCGCAAACCTTCAAAAAAAAACAGTAAAAAATGAGATCGCACCAGGATAGCGGGGGAATGTATGTCAGAGATTTTGAATCCTGATCAAAAAAAGCAATTCGCAAGAAAATTTATCGGGCAGCGAATTTTCAGAAATAATTCATGTACGTTGAGGATCAGTCCAGCGAGGGTTGGCTTGGCTTGTTGGAGGGAGGCGCGTCATATTTGCCTTTGAGAAAAATGTTCTCAGTTGATGATCATTTTTGGAAATTTCTGATATTCCCGAAGTGCAGAGAAAAGGCAGGGAAGTGGAAGAATTGCGGAAGAGGGATGAAAGGGTGAGCAGGCACGCCGTCGTTGTCGAAGTCACAACGGGGTCGTATTTACACGATGAGGAGGGGAGGTCCTAAAGCGCAAGGGTTCATTAAGAAGTGGAGAGCAGCAATGCTTCGAATAGCCCTTTTCGTTTACTCTGACAAGCCATTAGTTCACTTTTCCCAGGCCGAGTGACTGAGATCGGATACACTCCAATTCCAGCGATTGGTTAAGGCGTGTGGCCCGCGAAGGATACACTCCAATTCCCAGCGATTGGTAAGGCGTGGCCGCGAACCTCATTGTAAGTAGCGTTGGCTCTGCTCTTGGTAGGGTACTGCTTGAGAACATTTTAGGCTCCGTTCGCCTCAGAGGGGCATTTTGCACTTGTGCTAATTCACTTCAAGTAACAGGTCAGTCTCATTTTGGTGGGACCTGTAAACTGTTGTAAAGATGCAAAACGAAACAAGTGAGCCACTTTGTTGAAGAATTATCAGGTCCTCAGATAGCCTGTCGGGGATCCGCTGAGTACAAATTGATACCCCCCCAAGCCGACCGCGCCCGCCTCTGCAATTGGAAATCCAATGCGTGCCGCATCTGAACGCCATTGGTACTTCAGTATAGTTCACTGAAATGGCACCTGTAATGGCGAATTTCTCTAGCAATAAACCGTTAAGCTGACAGGGTAAAAGCGGCCTGGTGTGACGTAACGGATAGCGCACTTGCGAAAAGGTGAGGTGGGATTTGACTCCCGCCTAGGGCACGACTTCTGTCCACAACTCAGCATTCTTGTGATAACTTTCAGAACGCGAACTGCGGCGTAAAACAGCAGTTATCATGATACAAAAAATTCAGAATTTCTAGAAATAAAAATAATTTTGAAACTGAGTTAATAAGGTTCAAAAGGCACCGTGGAATCGCACCACTCTAAACTCACTCTTTTCAACGAATCAGCGACGTCTTCATCATCGCCTTCGACAGACTGTCCGCCACTGTCCTGTTCCGGTTCTGGAAGCAGATTGATAGTGCGAATAGCAAAATGTCCAAAGCAGCGACAGATAGCCTTTTTTGGGCCATCAGAACAATCGTTCTGACAGAAATGGACCACTTCGTGAGCTGCTAATCCCTACCGCGCCAAATCATCAAGACAAACGTCGAAGCGAATCGCTCCGTTCGTTCGGTGGTGTCTGTCGTTTTAAGATCGACATTGAGATAACCAGTCACAGGATGATGAACGGGGGCTTATTATAAGATCGAATCACTATCTATGTACTGAACACAGAAATAACTCGTTTCAGGCGCCAGTCAGGCTTCTGGGAGGGGGGGGGCATTTTAACACTCTTGGTCCTGCGCTCCCATCGAAGCGTTCATCGCTTTACAAGTGTGGACAAGTGGTCTCTACAAAAGTTGGCTGGTGTCACTTCGTGGCTTCACAAAATTTCACAGGTCTCCCTAACTAATGGCTCGACACGTCGATGGAAAGTAGTGCCCCCCCCCCAAAGCCGAAGTGTACCCTCGTCATAACTGCTTTTCATTTATTGGCCCGGATTTCCTCATTCCTCGTTAATTACAAGCAGAAATAATGGTAACGAAAAATGAAGTGCAGCTATACAGCAGAGGCCCGGGTTACAGAGTTGGAAACAGGGTACGCATCGTGATGTGTTGAAATGGTGGCTGCCGTACGACACCCCCCCCCCCTCTCAAGGAAGGTCTCAGTAACGCCCCCCCCCCAGCAGCACTTACGTTACAATTTCCCAGATTTTCAGTTTTCCCACTCACAGATTTCCCGTCACGCGTGGGGGGTAGAGGAGGGGGGAGGGGAGATATAGCCAAGGTTAAACGGGAAATTTTCCTAGATTTTCCCCAACTTCCTACCACTTTTCCAGAATTCCCCGAAATTGTGCCTACTTTTACCCAAAAAATTTTGCTGTCGAGCGGGGGGACGGGGGAGGGTGCATACAATTGACAAACAGGCAAAAATAAAGGAAAATCAACAACCGGGAGAAATCTTTTCCCAACGCGGCAAATTTCTCTCTAACAAGGGAGGTCGTTCAGGGCGTGGTGCGCTTTTCGAAAACGGTTTTTTGCATATTGTAGGGGCTCATGCAAGGACCTGAAAAGTGTGCTTCATTTTCGCTGCGCGCTTCCAGGAAAGGTAAAAAACGAGTGAAAAAAATCTTTGGAATCTGCTTCGTTCTGGGCCTCTATACGGCGTAGGTCACTTGCAACTTTGACCAGTTGCTGAGTGGGGGTCCTTATAAAGGGGCTATTTGAATCGAAGCGAAAAATCGCCGCAAGTGAGCTTCCAACTTGGGTCACGTGCTCAAGGGTGAACGGCTTCTTGCAATGGTTTCATCAACGATTAGAGCGCGACACAGATTCGAGCATCGGATGGCCTAGCGGGTAGAGTGGAGGTTTCGCAATCGGACAGTGAGGGTGGGGTTGATGGTTCGGCTCCCCTTGCGTCGCGGCTTTTTGCATTTTTTAGATTTCGCTGTTCTCGCTTCCATTCTGTGTCTGCGCATGAATGTATTTGCCATTTATGGGCACATTCTGAGTAGCTGTACCTCATGAGTCAGTGCTATTCAACTATTTCGATTTTCCTTCACCATTGAACAAGATTGTTGCTGGGCGTTGATCTTCATAGGCTACACAGTGGATCTGATTGCGAATTCAGTAACTTCTGGGTGGTGTCAATTATAGACAATTTGGGGCCACATCTTCTTTCCACTGAATTCGTTATGTACACCAATATAGGGAACGTTCAGCGCTATTCTGTCGCCAGATTGCGTGGACGCCAAGAATAGGTGTTATATTTGTGATCAGGACCACTGATTACCACTAAAAACGAATTTTTGGTTAAAACAATTGTTTTGACCTTCTTGGGTTTGCTTATTGGGTTGTCCGGTGTCCGTAGCGCCAACGATACGTCATCGCT
>MU916549.1:0-12069 GCA_036418165.1 Cooperia oncophora | reverse complement strand
CTTGCATCTAAGAACATTACGTTTGTCCAGAGAAGGGGTGCCCTTTGCCTAAGGAAAGAGTACCCCCAAAATAATCTGATTCACTGCGTTGCTTGAGTGATGCACGAAGATTTCAATTGCAAGGCCGGAAGGAGCCGTACCAAGACTCGAGATTGGGAGTCGCACTAACACCTCCGCTTCGTACATGCCATGATGTACGATGTTCCCTATGCATAGTATATCAGAATGAGAAAGTTTCCTTCAGTTTTCAGGTCGGAAGTTCGAACGTTATTGGCAATTCAATGATTGTCGAAAGGGATTTTTGCCCGGCCGCACCGTTTCAAACTCTGGAGGCTGTGAGATTGATCAAGAGCGTTCTGGAACCTACAGGTGATTGGGTGTACTGAGCGTGGCTTCTCTTTAATCAAAGTGGTTCAGGTACACTGGTGCTTTAC
Source organism: Cooperia oncophora (assembly GCA_036418165.1). Lineage (NCBI taxonomy): Eukaryota > Metazoa > Nematoda > Chromadorea > Rhabditida > Trichostrongylidae > Cooperia > Cooperia oncophora. Next base: position 11,635 of record MU916549.1, on the reverse strand, counting down.
GTGGATCACATAACAGATGCAGACAAATACAGGTGGAAAGCGGTGTGCGTGGCTATGTTTTGCTGTACGTAGGCTTATGCTAGTGGGAAACGAAATCGGGTATAAAGCACAAAAAGGGAAGACGCCGTAAGGCAGCGCGAACTGTCACGCGCGCAGGCACTGCCAGATACCGTACCTGTGAACTGAAGCGCAGCAAGCGCACTCAAAAATGTCGTTGCTTTGATGATTAACCATGAAGTGCTCGCTTGCTATGATGTTATTGTGCTCGCTTTTTATTATAGCACATTATTATAGAAGTTAATTTAGTGGACCCTCACCAGATGGGTTCAGACCCGTTTTGGATTTCGTTTCAGGAAGCATTCGTTGGAGTTCGAAAACTTTCATTTGTAGATGTTTCTTGAATGTGAGATTGTTCTATTACATGTTTATGTTATGTTTCCCGTCCCAACTTCTTTGTTGGTCTTACGGAATACCCATACTCACTAATATGGTACCAGAATGAGAAGCGAGCACTATCACATCATAATATCAAGGGAGCACAACATGGTGAATCATCGAACAAGCGGCATTGTGAGCCATCGCACACTTGCGCTCCATTACAAGCATACAATACTTGCACGTCGGTGCACGCGACGTCGCGTGGCCCTACCGACACATATGCCACTGTGAGTGCTGACAGCGGAAGCCAAAAACTAAGTCACGGTAAAAGATTCCGCAAATGTTGAGTTTGTGGCGCGGAATGGCGACCGCCAGCGAATGGGCGTGCAACTGGTAGCATCACTAGAGACTTCACATAACTGTCATATGTATTTTGTTCAGACAATTTTGGAACAATTTTGGAGAGTGTTGCGAGACTTTCTTCCAGCCTAATAATTTTGGCCGACTGCCGAATCACTATACTGCGCACTGCATTCATGCGCAAGGGAAGCGGCCTAGATTTCATGCGATTGCGCCATAATAAAATATCTGTCCGGTCCGGTTCCAAATAAAGTATGTAGCCACACCCTCTCCAGACACACAAGAGATACGAACACACAAATCCCCTTCATACAACGTTTGAGAACGACGAGCTGTAAGTGAGGATTCACTCAGTATGAGCTCTCACATTGATACTTCCTCGAATCACATTGGTGTTCAAGAGTGATTCGGCCTCTCTGCGGCGACGGAACAAGCTCACCACGTGTACTCTGCGCTAACATAGCCCCGTTAGAGCCCGACTAGGTATTAAAAAAATTGTTCAACACAACTTCTCTGCCAAATATGTGGCCATATTCAAGAATTTCCATGATACTACAGAACAAGGTCTGTTCCGACGTTGGCATGATGGACTTTGATTCTAAGGGATCGGTAAGCTGCGTTTTGACGAAACCAATCCATTGCTGTTGTTGTCGAATTTTGCAGTTCCTCATCCGACAAAAATGCTGGACAACTTGTGGCGCTAAGATATTAGGTTGTTCGGAAAGGAATGCGCGTTGACTTTGTCTACTTATTTTTCTTCTACTATGGAGAATTTTTCAAAACAGTTTTGTCCATTAGAGAGAGGTTTTTATTGCGCGCATCTTTTGATATATTTTTTCTATGTCTACCTTGTTTTTTTAGAGAAAAAAGTTTAGAAAATGCTCGACCAAAAATTTCGAATGCGAGCTTGTATGTGGTAAGACTTCAAGCAAGTCCTAACGACGCACTTGGGTGGACCTAATGACCCACTCGGCTCACTGGGGCAGCGGGCGGACCTAGCGACACACTCGGCGAGAAAACTGGCAAAAGGGGCTCTTTTGGCCTAGATTTCCTCTCCGGCGGACCTAACGACACACCCGAGGAGAAAAGTAGCGAAAGAGGCTCTTTTGGCGAAGTTGTCGAAAAGAGCCACTTCTAACAGAGATTTTAAGATTCATCAATTGAACCGCGTGGATGAAGCACTGCGTCGTCAAGGTGTCGAAACGACGTCGACAAGATTCCTCTACGACAACGCTCGTCCACATATCGCGAAAATCACTTTGGAAAAAATTGAGGCATTGGGCTGGGAAGTACTGCCTCATCTGCCATACAGCCCAGACCTGGTACCATCCGATTACCATCTGTTCCGGTCGATGCAGCACTCCCTGGCCGAGAGAAAGTTCGAAAACCGCGAAGAAGTCCAACTCTAGGTGTCCAACTACTTTGAGTCGCAGCTGGCCGAGTTCTTCAAAAGAGAAATCCATTCTTTGCGTACACGTTGGCAACAAGGCATTGCTAGTAATGGAGATTATCTTTAAATTGACCTTGTTTAACTTCGTTTTTATAAACAAAAATTTCTTTAGCACTCAAACGGGCGCGATTCCTTTCACAACGACTAATAGTACGGGTACCTAATCGACCACGTTACCTGTTCAGAAATTGATGACGATCATTTACATCACATAACTCGTTGTCGGCGCGTCTTGGTCCGTCACCGAAAATGACGCTTGCAGAGTTTTCTCGTCATTACTTTGCTAAAGGTAGTGGGCACGATATGGTTCTCTGCAGAAAACGGGAGCAGATCTACTTGATAGTAAAGCAAAAGCAAGACGAAACGTCAGAAAATGTCTGGATAGAGCCATTATTGAGCGCTCTAACGAGGAAGTGAATGTACCAGTCTAAGGGCGAGAGAAATCGGGAGACGGTAAAGAGGATCGTAATTCGCCGCACCGCCACGCGCGGCGATGGGCGCGGCGTTTTCATAACTCGTTTTAACCTGTCGAATGGAGCACCGGACTTCATGTAGACCCCGCCATCGTAGACACTCATTACTGTTTTCGGTCCTTAATTGCATGTTGTCGCCATCTACTGCCTGAAACCATCGTCCTTTGCGGGCGAGACGTCGCACGCGACGCCCAGCAGCGCGGCAAATTACGATCCTCTTGTCACATACCCATGAAAACACATTATTGTGAGCTGTTACAAACTTCACTACGTGAGCAACAGGGGTACTCAAAAGAAACAGAGCTTACTAATGGCATTTTCTTCACGACCGAGGCTGTCGAAGATTCGCGGGAATCAAGTGAAAATGCCCAAAAACTAAAGCCAAGCTAAAAAAGTGAAAGAAGTATAAAACCACAAATGGGCACTGCTCGCAAGAAAACCTCAAATTCTGCCAAAAATGGATATTTTCCCTACCATTGAGAACCACTCCTGAGGAAGAGTATTGAATAGGAGTAAAAAGTCATTAAGCCGAAAATTGTGGATGAAAATAGCTGATCCGATTGATCAATCGCCATTCGGGGGAGCGTTGCTGTTAGTGGAAGTACAGGTGTGTGGGTTGTGCTCACTAATCGCTCAACCCTTGAGGACCGCCTTTCGCTGGAAGAGACATCATGTAAGTTGCTCGGAGGCGCGGTCTCCTTTAGTGATCGGCGTATTCATTCTTACGATGTTGCGAGGGAAATCATGCGTCTCGCCTTTGAAGCAATGCCCGCGGTCAAGTATTACGGGTGAGGCTTTCAATTATGAAGCACAGTTTTTAATTGTTTCCCTGAGAAGAAACAAAGCAAAAAACTCCAAAAACACCAAAAACGAAATCGCTTTCTGACAGTCACACAGCCTCATTGTACGAGTTCTCCGGATGGCAACTCGATGCCCTGCGGTCTCTATGCAACCTGGCGCAGAAATCGCTTTTTCGCATCTTCCTGTGCTCAAGGTCATCCAGTGCAAGTAAAGAAAACGAAAACACTGAAGTAAAACTCGTAATAGAAAGTAATACTGAAGACTGCGTAAGAAATTAGGATTACGGTGAGCAATGCACTTTGAACTCCCGCATCAACCACTTGCATCAGTGGTGATTTGAACAAGTCTCACCTTCCGAGACGGGTTGCTATTCGCTGTATGTGCTCCTAATGAAGAGAAAGTAGTCAAGTGAAGCAGCATTACCTTTGGGCGCCGACGCTGTCGGCCAATTGACACAGAAAATTGACACACATTTTCGGTTCATGTCCGACGCTCCAACATGCAACAACTGCGCGAACCTGTGTTAGGTGTGAAAGGACACACGGTTTGTTGGGTGGGGTCCAACTGAGCGGGTGCCAGAAAGAATGTTCGACGGCTGTAGCGCTCTCATCAGTTGTTGAGTCGCGAAAGCGGGACAGCCTCTGAGTCCGCGAAGTGAAGTACTTTTGCATGGGAGGACGACCACGAATTGCTTGAGCGTGGCACCTGTCTCTGAGTAAGGTAAATTAAACGTCATCTCTCAACAAGTAACAAGCAGCTATCGTACACATGCGTCACGGCCGCTACTCCGTACTAACTCTATAGCCTTATCAGAACATTGTAAAGTAGCCAGTTTAGAGTGCTGGCCTGCTAATCTGTGCGCCGTTTCGGATGAAGGATCTAGGCGAAACTCCAAGCCTTGCACAACGGACGCTTGACGATAATCTCGCAAACATAGTGAGGAAACTCAAGCTCAATTCGTTGCATAGAGCCTCTATCAAATTATTGGATGCGAGCTGATAGATCCATACTATACGAGAATACCGAATAAAATTTATCTATTTGGTAATTCAATACACTGTTGCTATTACACTCGTTGGTTACACGTTACTACTAAAAAATACGCATGTACGCAGCAAAAAGTTAGAGGTTCCATAAAAATTGGCACGAAAGTGGGTCCTCCGACCAAATGTTTAGCTTGCATATCTGCGAAGCAGTGGTCATACTTCTACAGCAGTGCTTGACGTACCCTCCCTCGGTTGACGGTCTTATTTTTGTTTCCACAGGAACCAACAATGTTTTCCATCCATTCAAGACCTATCGCGGTTAGCCAAATTATCTGGGAACATAACAGCACTAGGTTATACCTACCTACTTCCAAGAAGTCTATCAGACATCACTCATTTCACCCCGTTTTCGAGTATTTGAGGCGTTAACATTGCCTCAGTCTACGTTGTTGTTACTGTAGTGTTTACTCTCCACATTTGCAGTTTCTATCGCGACTTTAGTTACAGTTGTTAGTCATTAGTTTCGCTTGGCTCGTTGTCGTTTAATGTGCAGGGCGCTTTTCTATAACGTCTAACATAGCGACTATAAACAACGTCTCTTTCCTCATGATCGATGAAGTTGACTCCGAGAGATTCTGTAGATTTGTCCAGAGTTCCACTGAACCAAGAACAACACAAGGGAGAACCAATTGTCTGCTGAGCAACCAGTACAACAATAGGTGTGGACCGCTAGAGTTTGTTTTTTTGTGTTAAAGTACTTGTATAAGTTCTGCTTTTCTGTAACTTGATCTTCGATAAAAATAGGGACTGATCCTCAGAGACAAGCCGTAAACTCACCTGCGAGGGAAGTCCTTGCACGTGCGAGTTGTGTACGAGTTGTGCGAGTGCAAACTACGCATCTATTGTCGGCTAATGCCGTTGGACTCCAAAATTTCGGGCTCCGAGCTCATTTTCAAATTGCCTAAGCCACCAAATCCACTAAAAACTTGTATAGGGGTAATTCAACATCCTGATTACGAGTATGACACTCATTCTTGGCGCTGGCGCCAAGAGAGGACACTACGATTACCTCCTGGGCTCAGCCTTAGCAGAGCGCAGGTAACCGCAGTGTCATCCATTAGCGCCAGCGCCAAAAATGAATGTCATATTCGTGATCAGGATGTTGAATTACCCCTATATACAAGTTTTTAGCGGATTTGGTGATCTTGCCACTTTTAAAATGAGCTCGGAGCCGAAATTTCTGGAGTCCAAACGGCATTAGCCTCTATTGTCACCTTTTCTTTTTCTCCGCTTAAAATGCACAGCTGGAGGGAAGCTGTATCCGAGTTAGCCCCCCCCCCCGCTACACTCCACTCGCGCTATCCTCGAGGTGCAGCACTGGTGTCGATATTAAGGTCTCACAGAGAAGCACGTATTTAGGGGAAAAGGTCAATAGAAGTGAGAGGGCGCAGACAAGTAGCGCACTCGGCTATGGTTGAGCGTATGGCTAGAAGTCGGACTCCGAACGGCACTCGTGCATCACTGTCCTCCTAACTACGCATTTTTGGCCACGTAAGTGGCACTATTGCAGGTGGCGATCCCTTCCCCAATCACCGCGGCAGTACCCCCATGTCACAAAAGACGATGTACAGTTTTGTGCTTAATGCGGCACAAACAAAATAGATGGACGCACAATTTTTTCGATAGTCGCTTTGAAGATCCACATGGTTGTGCAAACTTTAATTTATTATATAATAGTTAAGAGACGAAAACAGCGGGCAAGAACAATACAACTGCTTACTGTTACTTGAACAAAATTCAACTGAGTCTGAAATGAGGCTCATATGACAGAGATTTTGATGACAACAAAAATAAACACCAACACATCATGACCTTCAATTATAGTGGTGGCCAATAATCGCGTCTGCAGTTCAAGATGCAGGGTGTGCCTACGAAACCCTTTCACAACTGAATACCCTCCTTTATGGCCGAACTTTTAACGACGTTCCATTCAATCGCCATCATGAATTTGGGGTATGTGAAAGGAGGGCTTATTCGGGTTCATGCCTCAGCACCTCTTCCAAGAAGCACTCTGACACAAACAGGGCCGAATTTTCTTTACTGCGTTCAGGACTTGCGGACACTGTTTCCAATCCTATCAAACAGGCCGGAGCGCGACCGCAGTAGCGGGTCGATCACGCGTCGTCGCGAGGCATAACACACCTAACTGAGCAGCGTCACACCTTTCGCTCCCCCCCTTATACTATAATATGGAAGGTCATCTGGGAGCATGTAGAGGCAGTCACGACGGGATATTCTTGTACAGTGGAAACAGCTGAACCGGAAGAAAGGATACCTATTCCACAAGAAATTCAAGAGCATTTCGGATGGAAATCCCTGATGGACACGACAAGAACGATCAGTGAACAACATATGGTGACTATATCTTGAATTGATTTTTGCCTACTTTCCCTTCACGTCCGAACTGTTCCCATATTTTAAAGCCTAGCCAGAGCCTGGAGATCAGCACGTTCTGCGTCCGATACGTCCTCGTCTCCAGCTGATTTCTCATTTAACACAACAAATTCTCAGTACTGGAGACCAAACTTGAGCACGTCTTTCTCCTTCAATTCCACATAGCTGAAAAAGGGATGTAAAGAAACGTGTGTCACATTTGCACAAGCAGGAATCGTATGCCAAACAGTCCCTTCTTCCATCATCAGTAGAATCGTCGTACAATGTAAACCCGGTTTATGAGTGCTAGTAAAACGGACATACCGCTGAGGTTCAATCTTCGTTCCATTGAGAAGTGTGCCATTTGAGCTGCCCAAATCGATTATGTAAGGTAACACGACGGTTGGCGCCGTGCTTTCGTACCGTCGCTACGTTCGAAAGGTACCGATCTGAAGAAACAATTACTGCGATACATGTGAAATCCGAACAATGACAAGAGGTCGTCAGTTACGGCATAATAACAACGCGTATCCTGTCTCAACGCATCAGAACAAAGATGGGAGGGTTCTGAGGACAGTGTTAGACTTCGCGACATGCGCGTCAACGCGCTCTGCAATTGCAACGCTTCGAAGATATGGAGGCCAGTGCTGACCGATAGCAGTCTGCGTGCTGGACTACACATACCAGCCTATTCCCCCATACTTTCGGAACACAAGCGGCCGGTGCCGATCGATTTTCATCGCGTGTTAAGCGCGTCATCGCCTATCTGAATGCTGCTCTAATATTCGGGGATTGGGAAAAGCTCAGAACATGGTTGATGTTTGTGAAATGAACACTATATGATATGGTGGTTATCAGAAGTAGCTCAGAACATGTGAAGGCCAACAAAGCGCACTCGTAGTGACCTACATGCTATTCGCATCAAGTTCGTTTCTCAACGGGGATGCTGTTCGGCATGGTTGGGGGCATTTTGCAGGCTTCAGTCGATCACTGCCGATGTCTCCTGTAGAAACCTGTTAATGGCTAACGCGTGATTCGAGAGGAAGTAGCATCAGAAACTAGCAAAGATGCAAAATGCCCCACTAAGTCGAACAGCACCTTTCAAGGAGTTTTCATCAAAAATGACATTCAGTATTCCTCCTAGACTTTGAAAAAAGAGCGCAACTTCACTAATTTCTGAGGTTAGGACCAGGAACAAATACTGTGGGTATCGCCTGCCATGACAATCGATCCAGCACCAAAGTGCTGTGTCGAGCCCGTTTACTAGTAATGCTAGCTAAATGCGCGCAATGCCGCACTTTGGAAACTCTGGACCTCAACAAATAAATCTATACCAACATTACGATATCAGAAGCGTTATTCGGAGCACGGCCAGAATATGGCTAGAGGAGGGGGTTTCCCACAAATTTAGCAAAACCAGTAAAAGTAAATCAATCGGTCGCACAAAATGCAGTAATTACAAACCTGTACTGAAGAACGGCGTGTTGCTTGCTGCAACTTGGATGATCAATGGGCAAAGATCAAGCACTCTTCGGTCTCTTCCAATCAAGTACGCTGACTGCCTATGGATATGGAGGACAGGTAACGCCTCCTCACCTTTAAACGGATACAAACGCCATCTAAATGAGGTCAGGTCTGATAAAATTCAAGGAATTATGAACCTAGTTCCAATCATCTTGAGTGGAGTTGACGAATTCTGAGGGGCACTCGAGGAAAAATAAATACAGTGAAAATCTCACCGTCAATGTTGGTTTCTTAGCCTACTGGCGTTCATTAGTATTTTATGAGCACACCGCGATACATATTGGTGTCTTCAGCCAGCTTTCCACTAACTCCAAGGTTCACCTAAAACATTACAGGTTCATATAACCACACAAAACAAACACGCGCTTCACATATAAAAATTGAGCCCTCAACCTTTTCTTTCTCAGCTTTGCTGGTGGTGGGCAGTCTTTTTGTCTGATCCCCCATCCTTCCGATGTTCCCCAACGGTCCCTTGAACCATGCAATTTTTCCTGCCTCCATCCAGACATAATCTGCTTGTAAGTTACTCACTTTGATTTCTGTGTCGATTCTCCTTCTGGACCGTTGTCCTCGTCTGCTTCTCTTTAGGCCCTACAACGAAATAGAAGTGTCAACGAAGGGACACGAAGGACAATTTAAAACGAGAGCGACTTTTCCAAGTCCATACTCTTCGCTGACGAATCACGCTGTTTTGACCTATCCTCATCTTCAGGCTCCTTTTTCACCTCGCGTGATTTACTACTCACCCCGCTTCCTTTAGAACCTCTGAAAATCAACAACTTTACGGTAGGTCATCATACTGCTTTAGAGACAATGAAAAACAATTAGTACCGATCTTTTTGAGTATCTCGTCGGTCTGTGTCCTCGCTTGCGATGATGCGCTTCCTAAATATAATTATACTTAAGTAAAATTCAACCCAAACCTAATTCTCATACTATTTACTTTCTAAGACCAATGGCCAGTTTCATCGAGCCCGAGGTCATGTCTCGATGTGGTCTTTTAGTGGTGGCTTAGTCTGGGAAGCCTTGGCTATGCACGTAAGACGCGACACTCATTGAGTTGTTTCCCACTATCACAAACGACTAAGAAAATCCTTGTATTTCCTGAATATTTCGTCTGGTTTTTAAGGTCTCGACGATAATGATCTCAAGTTACCTTCGACAGAATACAGCAGTTTATTTTCGGCCCTTCACACCTACCGCCCCGACGCTGGTCCGCATAAGCTGAGAATGATCCGATTCTCATTTCGCTCGGTGGCCTAGACATACAGATCTAGACCGGGACCACAATTACCCACACATCTGTCCTCCGCCCACCGACATAATGAACAGACTTCTGGGATGTTACACAAAGAGGTAGCATGAATAAGAGCATCTATCAGACGACTCTAACGAACTTGCAAACTCATGTAAAGGTTCAAAGGCAGGTATGGATAAAAAGCAAAATTGTAGACGATGATGTCTCGTCTTTCAAATGAAGGTTTCTTGGTAGAACAGAAAAACTTGCATGCATGAGGCGCAGTCAGCTACGATGTTAACGCTAGCAATTTCTCAAAGAGATCATGAAACCGTCGTGCTACGCTTCAGCAACGCTGCGCACTTCAGGCGCTGCAAGCCCACTAAGGTTGTCCTCGGGTAGGTGCTTCCCACATAAGCAGACCGAGAAAGGAATAAGCCACTGGTTTTACCGATTTTATTTTGCACTTTCAAGGGTTTAAAGCGATACACTATCCATGAATGTCGATCTGACAACCAAATATTCGAGGTATTCTAGATGTCAGACGGTCGCAGAAATGGTCTTGAAGACGTGTTCACATACAGTTTAAGTCCAAACTCTTCAAGCATCCCACAGAAACGAGTTGAAGGCAGTGGACACAATAAATCGAGTGGGTGTAATATACCTGTACACCCACTCCATTTATTGTGTCTACTGCCTACTGTGTCCACTCCAGTGAAGAAAGGTACTGTACCCTGAGGAGACGCCACTGTGGTAAGTTATCATCAATAGGGGCGATTTCTAGGCGTCTCAGCAATTAACATGCCTACCGCCAGTTATCTCTTGTACGGTACTAGTCTCACCCCCGTGCCTTCACTCTCAAGCAAGGCTTCAGCCTAGAGGCCAGACGAGCAGAGTCGGCAAGGAATAGTCTGACAAAACAGAAACACCCTCACTTAAACCTGAGCCTTGGTTCGTGGAAGGGTTACGCAGGCGCTACTAATTGTAAAGAACTCCCCTCCCCAAGCTATCTCCTTCCATGTCCAGAAGATCACGTTTGAAGTTCTGCCTGTATAGTTTCATGGCGGCTATTGAAAATCGCCTATCAACCTGTTAAAAAATCATTTTGGGCTGAAAGTGTTCGCGAACCCAGGTAATCCCTCTCCAGAATTTTCCTTCTGCGCACTATCTCTCACAAATACCGATCCGAGGGGTGAGCGGCTCGAAAAGTCTGCAAATGAAGTCTGAATGAAGCGGATCGGATCATGAGCTTTTAGCTGGATTGAATATATTCCATCGTTCTTTTTCACTAGGTTGTACCAAAAGTTTGTTCTTTTTCACTAGGTTGTCCCAAAAGTTCGTGGAACTTTCGAACATTTTTTCGACTTAAGTTTAATCTGATGAGAAGCAATTTTGATCAACTATATATATATGTCACCTTCATTGGCAATCACTACGCAATGTGTGGTTGCCCTGCTTCCAGAAGCCTCTTGGTTCTGTGCCCAGAAAGGCAGCTGGGTCATTTTTGAGGTACTATCAAATTTTTTACCCAGAAGATGGCCGCTGTGGGATTAGTTTAGATGGCGATCGGAAAGAGCTAAGTCAGGGCTACACGAAACTGTGGTGGAATTCCCCAGCTAAGCTTCGGGATCTCGAGCAGTGTCGTTTTCCAAATGTGTGACCCTGAGCTGTGGTGGAGTAGGCAAACATTGCTCGGTTTTGGGACCAAATGGTAGGGATTTTCAACCCCCCCCCCTTTGCAGTTGATTACAATAGGGTTCCCTGGTTACCACAGCGTTGGAAGGAAGAAATTCCGTTTTGGGAAGGGAGAGAGAAACCCCACCACATACACAGTCTCACCGCCCTACTGGATTGATAGGATTGCGCGATCGGTTCTGCCCTTTCTGGGGATCTAGCCAGGGCACGCCATCTTTGTGATCATCACAACGGGGGGTCGTATTTGCCCGCGATGGAGGGGGGGGGTCGTAAACGCATGGCCCATGTTGAAGTGGAA
>MU916547.1:11544-25337 GCA_036418165.1 Cooperia oncophora | reverse complement strand
ATATAATCGGCTATGTCCGTGTGTGTGTGTGTGTGTGTGTGTGTGTGTGTGTGTGCGTGCGTCTGTCTGTCTGTCACGAAATTCATAGCACCTGAAGCAGAGCTCGGCGGGGTTGGGTCATGGTGGGGATGGATAGAGCATGGGACAAAACCCAAATAGCACCCATGACCCATGCTAAGCCCCGCCCACGGTGGGCGGGGCGTGCGTCTAAAGTTAGCGATGTCACTTAAAAAAGTCATAACTCGGTTACAGAGCAGCCCCGAGATGAGAAAACAGTGCAGTAAGGTTAAAAAGGCCTGACTGACCAAATGGAGGAGAGACTCCCGAAATGGGCGGGGCGTACTTGAGATGGGCGGGGCTTTCCATGACACTGAAAAATTACCATAACTTGGCTACGAAGCAGCTCGGAGACTGGAAAAAGTGGAATTAGGTTAGCACTGGGTTGGCCCACCAAATGGAGGAGAGAGACCCGAAATGGGCGGGGCGTACTTGAGATGGGCGGTGCTTCCACATTAAGGCCGATAAATCGTCCCCGAAAAGTATTAGAGCGCGAGAAAGCCAAAGAAGCAACAAATCGCAAGATCCACCAGGTTTGCGCGCGTGGCTGAGGCCCCGGCCCACAGTGGGCGGGGCGTGCACTTTGAAGCAGGAGGGAACAGCTGAAGTCTTGTTTGGCCTGCAGCATGTCTGGCCAAAAATTGGATTATGGCCCCAAGTGATCACATGGAGGAATGTGCGAGGCACTCCCGCTGTGGGCGGAGCGTGCCCCAAAGTGGGTGGAGCCAAATTTAAAAAATTCGCAAAACGCTTCCAGAGCACTCCAGACACCGGGAAAAAGTAGTTTAAGGTCATCGAGGGGTCATTGGTTGAGAAGCGCGGGGCATACGTTGTGGGGCGGGGCTGCCCCAAGGTGGGTGGAGCCAAATTTAAAAAATTCGCAAAACGGTTCCAGAGCACTCCAGACACCGGGAAAAAGTAGTTTAAGGTCATCGAGGGGTCAACTTGAGAAGCGCGCGGGGCATACATTGTGGGCGGGGCCTGCCATAAGGTGGGTAGAGCCAACTTTAAAAATTCGCAAAACGGTTCTAGAGCACTCCAGACACCGGGAGGAAAGTGGTTCTAAGGTCATACGAGGGGTTATTAGTTGAGAAGCGCGGGGCATACGTTGTGGGCGGGGGCGTGCCCCAAGTGGGTGGAGCCAAAACTAAAAAAATTCGCAAAACGGTTCCAGAGCACTCCAGACACCGGGAAAAAGTAGTTTAAGGTCATCGAGGGGTCATTGGTTGAGAAGCGCGGGGCATACGTTGTGGGCGGGGCGTGCCCCAAGGTGGGTGGAGCCAAATTTTAAAAAAAAATTCGCAAAAACGCCGGGAAAAAGTAGTTCAAGGTCATCGAGGGGTCATAAGTTGAGAAGCGCGGGGCATACATTGTGGGCGGGGCCTGCCCCAAGGTGGGATGGAGCCAAATCTAAAAAAATTCGCCAAAACGCCGGGAAAAAGTAGTTAAGGTCATCGAGGGGTCATAAGTTGAGAAGCGCGGGGCATACGTTGTGGGCGGAGCCTGCCCCAAGGTGGGTGGAGCCAAACTTAAAAAATTCGCAAAACGCTTCCAGAGCACTCCAGACACCGGGAAAAAGTAGTTTAAGGTCATCGAGGGGTCATAAGTTGAGAAGCGCGAGGCATTCGTTGTGGGCGGAGCGTGCCCCAAGGTGGGTGGAGCCAAACTTAAAAAAATTCGCAAAACGCTTCCAGAGCACCCTAGACACCGGGAAAAGTAGTTCAAGGTCATGGAGGGGTCATAAGTTGGGAAGCGCGTTGCATACATTGTGGGCGCGGGGCCTGCCCAAGGCTGGGTGGCGGCCAAATCTAAAAAAAATTCGCCAAAACAGGGCCTACGAGCACTCCTGACACCGGGAGAAAGTAGTTCAAGGTCATCAAGGGGTTATTAGTTGAGAAGCGGGGCATACATCGTGGGCGGGGCCTGCCCCAAGGTGGGTGGAGCCAAATTTAAAAATTCGCAAAACGGTTCCAGAGCACTCCAGACACCGGGAAAAAGTAGTTTAAGGTCATCGAGGGGTCATAAGTTGAGAAGCGCGGGGCATACGTTGTGGGCGGGCCTGCCCCAAGGTGGGTGGAGCCAAATCTAAAAAAATTCGCAAAACGGTTCCAGAGCACTCCAGACACCGGGAAAAAGTAGTTCAAGGTCATCGAGGGGTCATAAGTTGAGAAGCGCGAGGCATTCGTTGTGGCGGAGCGTGCGTCAAGGTGAGCGGGACCAGCCTTAAAAACTCCTCAAGCGGTTCCAGAGCACTCCAGGCACTCCAGACCTCTATGTGATACGGCCCGGCTTTGCGGGGCGTCGCGCTTACCTGCATTCGTATGATCAAATGCTCGACTAATACCCGGCTTTCTGAGTGTGCTCTTGCCACTTCGTCAACGCCTCGCGTGCTACCACCCCATTCACTGTAGTGGTTGAAGTAGACGTATGATGCTATCGGTCAATGAATGTTGACCAGCTGTTCAGCTTAAAGAAAAGCCTGATATTAGGTGGCCTAATGAAATGAGTGGAATAAGGCAAGCGCGGCGGAGCCGTGCTGTATCTCAGAAGGAGGCGCGCCGGTGTCAGCCGGCGAAGCCGGCCTCGTATAACGTGAAAGTAGAAAGTGTACCACTTCGCCCTTGTGAAGTTAATAGGACACCATGAGAGAGATGTACATTTTTCCGGTATGCCAGAAAACAAGAGGTGAAGTCCATTACCGCTTCATACAATAAAAACCTAAGGAGCTATCAAGCTTAAGAGCATTTGAAGGACTTTTTGGAAGTGGAAGGGCAGAAACAGACATGAGGGACTTCCGCCTGAATCTGAAGGGGATTCCTTTGGGTTGGAGTAGCAACTTCTAGTATGATGGTTCTCTTGAGATGACAATCCAGTTTTGCACAAAAAGACCCTCAAATGCCTTCCCGCCCTCATCTAAGGCTATCACAGCCCAAACTAATTTCAACGTAAGCTTCTTAAACTTGTCGGCGAAAACAATGTAACAAATTCTGTCTTTGAACGCAGATCGAGCCGACTGCCAATAATCTTATGGTTAGTAGGATGAATTCAATCTTGAACCTCTCATAGCAGATCGTAGTGTGAGATTAGTACGACGAAATTTACCCGAACAACAATGGCTGGCGGGGAAGAGAAAACCGGAACTGCAGAATCTAGACGATCGAGAAAAAAATTAAAGCAAGAGAAAACAGGAAGGTAAGACAATCTGACGAGGCTATGGTCTACAATATGGCTGTCGACAGCACACTTCCTTAACAGGAAGTCAAGGTAAAATGGAAATCGGCCACTACCGGAACAAAAGTTTCAAACCAAAGAAAACGTGCAAAACAACTGAAATAATGACGGGTACGGAACTGAAGCCTCGTCATGAAAAAAAAACAGAAGTTATCACTGCTCTGAGCCACCATAGAGAGAGGGATTAATGGGAACTACATGCGTGTTTCGAAACTTGTGAGAAGTTACTATCGGATACTGGAAAAAAGAACGGCAAGATGAAAAGAGTTGAGTGCTAGGCACTGTCCAAAACTAACACAGCCCTCCCCACCCCCTCCCCCGAACTACATAGATCTACCAGATTCGATATCTGCGACCGTACCTCGCTCCAGAAGCTGAGCAAAAAAAGCATGAAAACCTCAACTATTTTTCCAGGATGAAAAGACTTATTTCATGTTCGAGAGCAGAAACAGACTTGGTACAAGAAACAAGTCGAGACGCTGCCATAAAGAAGACTCTTCGCAAAAACCATCTCCAAAAGCTATTAGGTAGCCCAGCAACTTCCATGTACTTTGTAACATTTCACTTGAAGACTTTCATTCTCTTGTATTTGGTTTTCTATCACTGATCTACCCTCCACTAAAACCAGTGACATCCTACTAGCATGAGGGCAATTAACAATTAACAAACTCCCTCCCTAAAGAAACCTTGAAACCGTGCTATCATAGGATGACTTAAGACTCCGTTTGAGGTAACCATTTTCAAAAAGAGCCGTCTTTCCAGATTATACCAAAGCCCGAAGTTCAATGCTTCACGCGCTACATGGATGCCAAGGAAAAGTCGACGTACGCAACTTCCGAGCTAAGATTGCGATATGAGAGAGTGCACTTTAATAAGAAAAAATTTTCTCTATATCCCTTATCCTCTTAACTACTACTGTAACCAGCTGTTCGCAGTACACCACAGCCCAGACAGTACAACCGTAGAGCAGCAATGCCCAAAGGGTGATTCCCTTGACATAAAGGATACTCTTCGCCTTGATCAATCCCTTTGTGGGATGCAGCACGCATTCTACTATCATTCAGAATTGCAGCGGCTCATTGAATGCGATGTGACCTATACAATGAATTACGGGGGTCCATTTCGATGTAAATTACAAGTCAGTGTTTCTTAAGCCACCAGACGATCTGGTACCAAATTGATTCCCCGGGTAGAAGAGCTTGGTTCCTTGACTTAGGCGGGAGTCGCCCGGACTCGACCCAGGGCACTACGCTGAGTCGGTCAGGCTCCTCTTGTCCGACATCCACCATCCGCCTGCCCCTTGATCCTACGGGTAATACAGCGTAGCCTGTCTTGGACTGCAGTCGAGACGTTGGGACTCCCTTCTCTTCCGGCTTGGAGCATTGTCGTTCGCGTGAGTGGTTGACGTAAAAGATCAACATGCGGTCTCCCGTTATCATGCAGTCAAGCCAAGAAGGGACGCAGATGTGAGATCTCACCCGTATGAGGCGAAGGGTCAGAGTATGAGGCAGAGGCATCACCAATAGGGGACGACAGCGGAAGAATATGACTAGTTACTAGGTACCTTGCATAGATTGACAAAATACAGTATTGAGTTAACAGATCAAGTTAATAACTTCCTAGATCTCAATACCTAAAGTACCCCGGAAATCATTGGCCGCCATATTAGAAAGATTGAGAAAATATTCATTCCTGTGAGCAGAACATATAATTAGATATCAAGTGCGATACGCTGAACGGAGGACCGTCAGAAGAAAACATTGCCGTCCAGCAGAAAAAGAGCTACGCAAGCCTTTCAAATTTATGCGACACCATCAGCGGCGAGCGGGGGTATCCAAACTTGAAGTGCAAATCAATAATACAATGTATGGAGAGGTTTCAAGGACCACTTCGGTAGCTTCCCATGAGAACGCAACTTATTTAGTAATAATGCAGAGAGCATCAATAGGCAATGGATGAGGATGAGTTGTAGCAGAGAAAAAGCAAGAACAAAAAAAAAACAGGGCAATCGAACGAGATGCCGATCAGGATTACGAATTATTAGAGCCACTACGACAAGGAGACCTGAAGCTAAATAATGGGTCTTGATTGCTGAGGGAGGCCGCAGGGAGAAAAGAAGGAGAAGCTTCCGCAACGCTCCGTTTCTGATGCCAGCCCAGAAACATTAGAAGGCTTCAAAGCGACATGAGCGTTGTGTATCTTCAACACATCGTTAGTATGCAAAGATCAGCAATGAATCAGCCATCTTCATTAAATACCACAGTCGATCTTCGCCTTCAACTAATTTTTTTGATAGTACAAGTAGTCTGCCTCTATATCTCTAAGACTTTCCCACTTCCCCGGCTTCACATGTGCAGCTAACGAAACGCTGCCTGCCTGACAGCTCTGAGTCTCCCCAGTGCCGCCGCCAAAACTCAAAGGCTATTGACCTTTCATAGAGATTTTCATTTCGCTTTTTTTCACTGGTCGCCTGCGAAGTCAGCACTGAATGGACTGCGAAAGAACACGCGTTCGTGAGCCAGACGCGTGGCAGGTTATCCATTACCTGCCGCATCGAACAAGTACGTGAGAAATCCGCTGTTGTTAGACTTGCAATCGGGCGGGCTGCCCTTAACTGATTGCCAGCCGGGCAGGATTGCTGGGGCGGGCGGTTTTCTCCAGCGTCACTGTGTAGAAGCGTCGATTGCCGAGAGTGTGTTTTGGCTCAATCCTTACTTTTCCTCCCCAATGCACGCTTAACACCGCCCATAGCACCCGCGTCGACGGCCCTTTAATGTTCTCCATATATTCTGGCTTTATCTTGCCTGGAGAATAACCAAGTGACTACAGGTTCTTATTAAAAGACCTGAGATTACTATCCACATATGCAATCGCAGGGATTGCTTTTTAAGGAACACTTGATATTCTAGCTAGCGCAGCACCGAGCTCAAAGTGTGCGACATAAACTTCTTTAGAAGGACTAGAAAATAGTTTCCATTCGCGTTCTTATCCCCGCATTACAGCACTCAAGCCATTCAATTATGGGATGCTAAAAAAAGACGCATCATCGTTTATTACACCGCAGATAAAGCGGAATGCGCAAGAATAGACAAAGCCTCGAAACAATGCAATGTAATGATCCACTACGATTCTAGTGAGCAGATTTGGAACAAGTGCGCATTAATAAAAAGATACATCTTATGCCATGATTACTAGCTTTGTGGGATGCGGCAGTCTACTTCCATTCAGAATCGTAGCGGCTTATTGAATGCGACGTGGCCCCTACAATGAATTGCGGGACCAGCCGATGTACAAGTCAGTGTTCTCATCCTGCCAGTCGAATCTTGTATCAATTTACCGTCCCCGGAGGGTAGAAGGCTTGGTTGGCCTGGGCGGGAGCCGACTCGGGATTTCAACCTACTACTGCGAGGCCGTGCCAGTTGCCACCACACCTCCTCCGCCTCATTAGTTGTAAAGGCGGACTAAACCAAATTCAAACCGCATTTAGCAGTCTTGCATGATTGCGTGAAGGCTGTTTTATATTAAAAAGAGGAGTAGTTGTATAGAAAAACTCGACGTTTTCGGCTAGACGACGGTTTTGCCGGCCAGCGGCACCACTGATTGGGAACGGCTGAATGTCCATTTATCGGCAAACACCGCTAACGCGGCAGTTGCTAGAAAGCAAAGCTTTTCCAACAGGAACCCTTCTCAATCCTGCTGGCTGGTATCTGTTTCATTCCTTTCTTCGTTTTCTGTAGCATCAAGTGATTGTTGTACCTTCGTGCAATGTAGTACTGGATCCACCTAATTTAATAATACAATAATATTTATTTGAAAGAATCAGGAGCCAGAGAAACCACTCATCATACACAACAGCATTTCCTTCAGTTTGAAACTATGGTTTACCATATCTCATAAAGCGTACTTCTGATTGCTGGTTATATGCACGGCGACGTCAGCACAGTTGCTGCCCTCATTAGAGCGTACCTATGAGGTGACAACGAAAAGAAGTACATTATGGGAAACGCGACAGTCCAGGTGACTGCCCCCCCCATAACGTGGAAGTAAGCTTAGGAGTTACTCACGAAATCAAGTAATATTCACCGCTACATTCTAAAGAAACCGCTCTCCACTGGTTATGTGTGGCACCTGAGTCGTCTCCGCCCTAATCTAGAGCAGAGTCGGGTAATGTTTCCGAAGTGATCTTGAGGATGATAAGCTACATTGAGGTTAGTTTCTACAGAGTGAAACGAAAGGATCAAAACTTCCTGCTGTAGTATATCAGAGGAAATGAGAAAAGATGCATTTTGGTCAGGACATGGCGTGGTCGAGGAGCCTACAATCAGGGAGGCAGAAAATGAATAAACTGTGAAAAAGTCGTATTTGGCCGAAGTCGTGAAAACTGTGGGGAAAGAAACAGAATTTTGCGTGTGTGCTGCAGTATACCATGAGGCGAGGTTCTAAAAAACTAAAGGAGAAGGGAAGGAAAGGTAAGGATTCAAGTTTGAGAAGATCGAGAGGGAGTTGAGAAATGAGAATTGTGCAGTCATTCGTGAATGATGAGCGAGTACATCAGCAATACAGTGAGACTAATGGAAGTACCGTGAGAACTTCCATTCTATCTGTCACTTGTCAAAGGGAGAGACAGAAAGAGTTCATGGTTGACGATTAAAGACAGCCCCCGCGCTCGAGTAGTACATGGTCGTCCTTCCTTGTGCAAGTAGTACAGCCCCCAAGCTAGAGACTGTCTCGCGACTCCACAGCGAGCGAGGAGCGAGCTACAGCCGCTGAAAGTTCTAGTTCTAACGCCCGCCCAGTTGGACCGCCCACTTGCTAGATGCCCTCTGACGGAGAGCCGCTCAGTTGTTCTTTGTTGGGGCGGCGGGCATTAATCGGAATTGCATGCCCTTTTTGCTGACCGCGCTCGTGCCCATGAATGGTTCTGCTCTCCTTTATTACATTTTATTTATTAGGAGCACATACAGTCAACTCCAACCCATCTTGCAAGGTAAAACGCGTAAAAATCACGAGCGACCCAATTTTCGTGGTGCAAAAGCTCGACGCACCACACTACACTAAAAGATGCACGCTACCGTAACCCCAAATTCAGGCTCTTCTTGCTTTTTCTCTTCTTTGAGGAATTACCTGTCAGCTATTATTTCATAAAACAACTATCCATGACACTTTTATCGCTGGAGCTGTCTTCAAAGACACGTTTAAAAATGGTCAGCTGTGCGGCCTGATGAGAAGATAGCGAAAAAAACAAAAAAGAATCCGTGCCGAATCGCGGTTGTATGCGCTGAAGCGAAGGAGGGGTGTGGTCGGACGAGTTCTCACTTGCTGGCTTCAGCTCCTTTTCCTCACCACTCGAAATGAAGATCTGTAGCGAAACAACCGCAACACCAGAACATTTTTAGAAATGAAGCTTGGGCGTTGATGTTGCCAGTGGGCGGGGCAGTGGCCTCCTCGCGAACAGGTCGCCTGTAGAACCAATACCCATTCAAGGTCCTAAATGGTCATAAATAAGCAAAAGTATAAGCGAAAACAGGGAAACCAATCCCTGGAGAGTGCTTTGTTAGTAAAAAAGCTTCTTGATTTAGAATTCAGCATCCGAATATGCTTTTCGAAATAGGCTAAAAAAGGGACCGATCCCTCCCACTAGTTCCCCCTGAGGCCAGGGTGTGGCATGGCAATGAGAAAACTTTCGTCCAGCACAACTCTGCACAGCTGCTCCAGGTAAGGTGTAACCGGTGTAACTCCTTGACCTCAAAGCTTTTCTTGCCTCTATACGATTACCTGCCAAAAAAACTCGTGAAGCGCAGTGGGGAGGAATTAGGGGATGGGATATGCACTGCAACCCCAACAACAGTTATTTTTTGCAAAATCCCACACCCTCGAGCTCTCCCCGCCTTCTCATCAGAGCCACTCAAATATGGCTCCCATTGATGAGGATCCTTCAACTATGCCGTGCCTTTGTACACGAGAAAGGAATACAATAATAATAAAATAGTAAATAATGCGGGAATAATATAGGAATATATAGGAATAGGAGAAGGAAAATTATAATAAAATAGTAAATAATACAGGAATAATACAGCAATATATAGGAATAGGATATAGGAGTAGACTCGTTACACCTCCTCGGACCAAAAGGCAAACGATGTAGCCAAAATCAAATAAATTGAGGAGAAAAAGGACTGCAATACCGACTTCGACTACCTTTTACATCACTGGGCTAAAAAAGACAGTTCCTATGACTAGGACTCGTACTGTGGCAAGAAAGCAGAGCACAAGTCTTCACTATAATTCTGCGCGTCTTATCCAACCAGTTCTAGAGAAAACTGCATGGAGAAGCTGTAATGGCAAGGTCCAGCATCTAAGAACCTTGCATTTGGAAATAAAAGGTTTTTAACATAGCCAATCCATCACAAATCGAACAAATGCCCGTCATAGCTCACTCTTCTGCCTCGTTTGGCGCACAAAAATGTTCTTGAGGCTTGTCAATCTGATATAGAGAAGTAATTGCCACTGAAAGGCCAAGTTAGACTGGTATAGAGGCAGAAATATGTGAAATAAGAGCTCAGAATTTTAAAAGTAAAACCATGAGCGCACGAAGACTGCGCGACAAGTCGTCCTGACTACTGGCTCCGCCCATAGGGGCCTCGGCTATGTCATGCGCTCCCGCAGTTTCACGATGACCTTGCATAGGTTTCGGGACGTTCACGGGACGGGACATCAATGATTTGTTATTCTAAGGAACCGCTCCACTCAGTAGATTGAGATTGGCAGATTGCAGCATCCGGATTTGGATTGCTGATTAGTTAATATCGTTTAAAGCAAGTTACTTTCGACACATTGGACCCTCGAACTAGAGATACCCCATGATTGTTACCCAACAACCCGAACACTCGTCTTCGCAGGAATCGCAGGAATCCACATCAGGAAACATTTCCGTGAAAAGGTGTCGTATTTGGGTTACTTAGGTGCCATTGAATCAGTAGGAACGTTTATGGGAAGTTCCGGGAATTGGGAAACTGAGGTAATTTCTGTGCTGTGTCAGCGGCAGTGAGTTGAGAAGAACCCACTAGTTCCAGCTTAAAACCTAAGAAGAGTCCTGAATTGTTCGTTATGCAAAAGGGAGTCGCACCAACATCAACATTTCCCTCATCGCCATGACGTCCTGTGGCGCCCGGAGTTGTTTCGCGCTCTCAGGTGGCTGCAGCAATGTACGATCTCATTATCCGTAACAGAACAAGCACCTCAAAGAGAATAAACATGGCAGATCAAACCCTGTTACCCACTGGGGCCACCCACGACGATATCTTGCAAGCATGCAGTGGACGAGTTCGCGACTGCCTTTTACCCTGATCAGGCAAAAGTGCTCAGCGCGCACGTAATTGCCATGGAGCGCGAAGTTCACAGGCGTGCTCCGTTGGCTATCTGACCTATGGTGAGTTGAATTTTATAGTTACCTGACGCATTTTTTCTTGTTCGGGTTGAAAATAAGTCACACAGGTCCTACTGCAGCAGCCCTGCAGGGTCCAATATGGCCTTTTTGTTGAGATTCTCCAGGGGCTTTGCTTGTCTGCAGCTACAGAATGCCACGTAATAAAGCTCATTCGTGGCCCACATTCAAATGGAAAATACTAAAACATGAAAAAGTGGACCGGGCATTCATGGTGGGTCCGAAGACTAGGCCAACGTGCAAGGCTTAAAGAACTCTCAAGAAAAATGTTCAGTTTTCTGAGACGTGCTTCCAACAACATCACGAATAATTGCTTGCTGGCATTCATTCAACATGTAGTTTCTGTTTCGCTTTGATGAGCCGCATTACCTTGGAACCACTTAACTAATTCTGATTTCTAGCCATCGTATGGATGGTTGTGTGCATTTCTCAGAGGAATGTTCAGAATAGACTAGAACTAACAGTAAAAAGTTTATATTACTTACAAAAGCTCTATCTGAACTTAGTCACGCGTCATTATGGTCTCAGTGATTGGTTTCAGCTATTTGGTCACTTTTCTGGCATAGCCACAAAATGAATTGTTACTAATATTTGTTCAACAGTATGCCTTTGTTTTATTTCAATTAAGTCATCTGTGGTCCTGTTCCCTCTGATTTCTGATCAAATGATCAGTATAACTATTCACTCTTATGCACGTATCCCGGAGATTGGGAGGGCATGACTACGTACTTTTTTTGAACCTGGCATCGTATGAATTAATCGTGGGATATTGTCATTTGAGACAACTATCATCCTTTCCTGTCTTATGCTGGGCAAGAGCGTGGTCACAGTTGTCCCAAAACACCAATATAACACCAAAAGCGCAGCCGCGGCCACTTTTAAACAAAGTTCGCAGCCACTCCAGCTCATCTGCGGAATGAACATATACTCGAAATCCCTGAGATCGGGTAGGCGGGGCTGCATTCTTCAACTTAACCTGAAGGTGTCTATGCTTCTGGTGGAATATTTCCATCTTGACACAACTGTTGTCGTGTCTCTGTCCAACACAGAACAAGATGACAGTTGTCCCAGACTGGAATATTCCACGAGTAACCAGTTCCGTGCCATGTTCAAATGCCACGCCTACTCTGGCTCAGGGATAAGGAGTGTATGTGTGTGCACAGTGTGTCATGTCATTTATACCTCTTTTCAATACTATGTAACTTATATTTTGCAGTGGATGTGGATACGATGGGTGGCGTGATTAGTTCCGATACACCCATTGCTAAAAATGTGCCGCTACAGAGGTTCACTGGAACCGATCCCATTACTGACATCGATCCTTTTTGGAACAATTTACTGTCTTTCAATCTCAAGATCGACGACTATGACACGTGAGTTAGCACCTTTTCTTTTCTTGTTTTACATCGCATTCTTTGTGGCACTGGAGAATCCAAGAAGCCGCGCAAATAAGTACCAACCTAAAACTGCTCCACTTTTCCTTTTGTTTTCTCCGAGTCTCTCATGTCATTACATTGAGTCGATTAGTCCACTGTAATCATTGGCGAACTTTCTCTAGATCCGCGCGTCTCTTATTCTCATACCCTCCTTTTCTCCTATCCTCCGATACGTATACTTTCCTTTGCGCTCATTATTTTATGGCCTATTCTCCGACTCTGCAAAAAAATGGCAAATAATTAATGCAGCCTTAGAAAGCGCTCATACTTTGCGACGACGTTTTGAATTTCTGTCAGCGCTGCGTCACCAGCATTTTGAACCTCCGCCAACGTTTTGGGCGACTAAGAATGCGTTGATATCGATTACCGCTGAGTACCGCTGGCGGACGCTTAGAACCCTATACCTATAGTTTCCTAATCGCTCAAAACTAGATCGTTACCTATATTATCCTGATCGGTCGAAACGCTCAAAAGGCTAACAGACGCTGAGAACGCTGCCGCTTAGTATGTACGCAATATCGCACTATCTTTAACACATTGAACGCCGCGTGAATTGTCGGCAATACACGCGCATACTCCCGTTTCTCGCGTTTGTGTATTGCCCACAATACACGAGTGCGACTTGAATCAGTTTCACCTAAGTATATGTTCAGTGAGCTTTGCTTATGCTTAGTTCTTGATGGCGCGAAAGAAGCTGCTCATTGAAGTAATTCATTAATATTACAAAATACGTTGCGCGGTCGGTAATTCCACCTCTTATGATAGCTCCGCATCACTACAATGGTAGTAAGACTTCTGATAATAAGTGTTAATTTACAATACGTTTGATAGTGTTTAATTGATTATGATAACAATACTTATGTCGTCAAAACTGACGTTTAGATCTTCTACGTTGTCCAGATCCATCTATGCAGCTAAAAGAAGTCATCATTCATAATGAACAATGTAGAAATGAGCGCAAAAGTAACCAGAATGAGCGTGTAAAGGGGCATGCGGCACAAAGACTCCCGTTTCGCGCGTTTGTGTATTGCACGCAATTCACGCGCGCGGAGACGCAGGAAGTAAAAACGGGAGTCGCCGCAAAAACGCCGCGGCGTTCAATGTGTAAATTACCACCGCCCCACTTGGACTATAAAGATCTGAATCGAGTGTAAGTAGGCAAATGCATTTCATTCTTCATTAACACTTTGATTCCTAAGCTGCACCCTTATAATAGGTAGCTGCGAGGTCCTCCATTCTATGTTACTTAAAATCGGATTACTCTATAGAGTATTCATATGATTTTTTACGACTGAGATTCTTTTGACTATTCATCTTTTCGGAATGTGACCCTAGGAGAACGATCTTTACGTTGAAACGTTAGCATTATCCTCATGATTTAACTGCATTAGAATAACAACTAGAAAGTAAACGCAGCATTTCGTTTTGTTTTGTATACAGTGATTATGTTCTTCATGACGGCGTTTCCAGAGTTCAAGCACGTGCATTCGACGAATCATTAAATGATTTTCTGCAGTCGTTGATGTATAATACGCAAACAAGTGGGAACTTCGCTTCATTTATAAGAGTATTTCTACGACGGTCAACTGAACTGAAGACTTCGGAACAGTATGAAAAGTCAGTTT
>MU916547.1:0-11444 GCA_036418165.1 Cooperia oncophora | reverse complement strand
CTTTACACGTTGTCCAGATCCATCTATGCAGCTAAAAGAAGTCATCATGAACAATGTAGAAATGAGCGCAAAAGTAACCAGAATGAGCGTGTAAAGGGGCATGCGGCACAAAGACTCCCGTTTCGCGCGTTTGTGTATTGCACGCAATTCACGCGCGCGGAGACGCAGGAAGTAAAAACGGGAGTCGCCGCAAAAACGCCGCGGCGTTCAATGTGTAAATTACCACCGCACTTGGACTATAAAGATCTGAATCGAGTGTAAGTAGGCAAATGCATTTCATTCTTCATTAACACTTTGATTCCTAAGCTGCACCCTTATAATAGGTAGCTGCGAGGTCCTCCATTCTATGTTACTTAAAATCGGATTACTCTATAGAGTATTCATATGATTTTTTACGGCTGAGATTCTTTTGACTATTCATCTTTTCGGAATGTGACCCTAGGAGAACGATCTTTACGTTGAAACGTTAGCATTATCCTCATGATTTAACTGCATTAGAATAACAACTAGAAAGTAAACGCAGCATTTCGTTTTGTTTTGTATACAGTGATTATGTTCTTCATGACGGCGTTTCCAGAGTTCAAGCACGTGCATTCGACGAATCATTAAATGATTTTCTGCAGTCGTTGATGTACAATACGCAAACAAGTGGGAACTTCGCTTCATTTATAAGAGTATTTCTACGACGGTCAACTGAACTGAAGACTTCGGAACAGTATGAAAAGTCAGTTTCTATTCAGTTTACAGTTTACTGTTAGTGCTGAAGCTTTGTACTTAGTGTCAAGTGGGAATTCATTTTCGATGTCACATTTGGCATTACTACCAGATGAACACTCTCTGAGATTATATTGGCTCACATTTTCTGTTCTAGCTGTACAAGCTAGACAACCCGTTTCACCTGCCACGCTTCACGGCAGCGAAGGTGGGGGCCTTACTAACAGGTCTCGATCAACTCCTTTTCCTTGTTCTCCCTAGCGTTAGCCCCGCGCCGTCGCAGGATCCACTGTTCTTGTTAGACGTCGCCACTTTTTCCGATCCACTGCATTTTCAGCCATGGCCCTCACTTCAGTAACAGGTGCCCATGGACTTTCTCCTTTCATAAAATATCCCCCACCAGGTGAGCTATTTCGCGTTATCGAGCAAACCGGGGTCACGAGTATTTACTTCGCAATGGTTTGCGAACCACAGTGGTACATTGAACAGTAGCTGATTTGGACACTTCAGTTCCCCGATATTTTCTTTTTCGCTGACTTGCTTCATACTACATGTGTGCCATGTTCTTGTTGCTGAGCGTCACCAAGGTTTCTCAAGCAGTCCCGTTCTTTCACTTTCTTTCCACCTCGTTTGGGAAGTTTACGAGAGAGGAATTCCCTACCCCTTAACATACGTTTTACTCGATGAAGATGTCTCACTGCTCCAGATTCCTAGAGCCCTTCACAGTACGCAATCCATTCAGCTCTATGAAGCTGATTGCTTTATTACGTCTCAGAGGGCGAACAATCTTGTTCGCTGCAGACGTGGGGGAGTTTTGAGGCTGTTTTTTCTCGGCGAACATGGCTGCTTGTCAGCTCTCCACACTTCGTGGAGAACAGGCTGGCATCGCGGCGAACCTGGCCCCCTGAGAGGCGCTTACAGAACTGTTCTTCCTTTTTCTCTGCTTTATGAGTTAACGTCACGGTCTATTCTTGAACACCGATTCCATTCACGTTTACATCGCATCACTGAAGATGCCTTCAGGTTAAAATTCTATAACATCTGTGACAAGAGCGCTGAGTTATGAGCAGAAGTTGAGACGGGACCTGTACCGCCACCCCTTACTTTCCAGACGAAGGCGTATCATTTATACGATCAGGGCGACCTACCACTCTATTTCTCACAACTTTCAGCGCTTGAATTGCGGCATCAAACAGATGCTGTCATAATAAAAGAAAATCTATGTAGTGATCTGTACTGGTATGCTTTTCAGTAAAATATTCTTGTGGCAGACGTCGAATGCTTTGATTATTTTGCGGTACATTTGTAAGTTCCTCACACAACGAATGACTGAAGCGGAGTTCGTCAAAGTTTTTGCCACTTCGGCATCTGCGACATCATCATCGGCCGGTTCTTCTGATGGAGAGCGTGAGTTAATTCTTCGTTTCCTCCCATTTCGTAGCGAACAGCAAACAAATTTTTTAGTTGAAGCGGAAAACGAGGCGGATTCCGATTCTCAATATTCTAATACGGCGGAGAAACTGATTGACATTTTGATAGATATTCTGGCGGATTTACCTGTTAGGTGAGTGCTTAGTTCGGTCACTTCTTGCACTTCTTGATTATCTTGCTTCTTAACATGTGTTGCGCTGAAACAGTTATCAATTCTAAAGCTTCTCAAGAGTTTTGGTTGTTTTAGTCGAGGGTAGGCAGAATGAATGAGCACCTCGGTGGTCTGACATACACGCCTAGAAGGGGGATCAGGGCAGGATTGTCGGCTCTAGGTCCTGCCTCCCCTTCCTTTTATTGAACATTTCTGCGACTATGAGGTTCTCAGCTAAAAGCAACCAAAGCTGGCCATTTCGCAGATCTACGCTCATTTAGTCCCGGTGCATAAGACTTGGTGACTGGCCCTTTCCTCTGAGTAGTTTTTACATTCATCTTTACCAAATGCGCCAAGGACGGTCGCAGGACGAAATATTTGCATTCGACAGTCAGTGATTATGGTGTAAGGAGCTGACTAGCTCAGTGACCATAACAGGTTCCCAGAAAGAAACCTCCCGAATAAACATTGCCTTTCATCTACTTTTCCGGGAGAATCCCGCCGCAGTTTTCACTCTCTTCCCTTTTGAAACCTATCCTTGTTTGAATGGCCTTTATTTCAAACTTGTTGAAATGTGTTTTGTATGAGCTTACATCATGATTGTTCAGTGAGAATACAATGGCAATACATGTCGAAGCCGTCAAGTGTCTTATAACAATGCTCAGTTCGCAACTATATAACGATGCAGTTGCGAACACGTCTGTGATCTTTTCGTACTTCATTAGTGGTGCATGGTGAGTTCTTTGCCCCTGTGTGGTGAACTGCGTAATCTGATTGTGTTCAGTAGCAAACAGGCTGCTGTTCTGACGAAAACTCTACTTCGAAACTATTTGATTCACAATAGCGAGTACCATCCGCTCAAAAAAGCAGACGGAGGGAGTATCGTGCTTGGAATAGCTTGTGAGTAATTTCTACTTGTATTGTATTATTTCTTTGCCAGTTATGTCCGGTCGTATGTTTCCTGGTTAATACTGTACTTATTTTCAGCTTCAGTCTGGTCTATCCTACAAGCTGCTACTGGAGCAGAGGACGAAACAAATGAAGTGCCAGAATACCCTGTAACCCTAGGAAACTTGAGTATATTACTGCTTTTGAATCTTGCATGTCATCATCCATCAAAGGGGTGTAATCCTTTCAAAGAAACGCTGTCATTATTCCAGAATTCTCAAGGTTAGTATGTTCTTCTCTGAATGAGTTTGTGTCAGGACAGTGTAAAAGTTTTGCAGAGGTTTCGAGTCTGGCCACAGATAAGGTCACATTCAAACTGGATTACAACGCATTGTATGAGAGGCTTTGTGCTACCGCTTGTCAAGAACCACCAATGCTGTTGCTCTACTTGCTGTTGCATCGCAATTCTGGTTTCAGAAACTTCATCTTATCAAGGATAAATTTGGAGAATCTCGTTAGTTTTTCCACTAATCATTTGTTTCAAACTGTGTTGCAACTATGTTGGGGGCTCCCTAATGGGTAATATTTCCATCCACCTCCGTGAAGTTCGCCAGGGTCTGTTTTTGGTGCTCAAATATGTGCAAGTTTTCGCAAAGGAAATTAATCTTGAGCACTCAGTCGCTTGGTTCGATTATTGCGATTATGGCGGCCCCGGCTCTACCGCTCAGAACTTTTTTTCGACCTTTGCAGTATCCAAAAAGTACGTGTGTGTCGTAGTCGTATTGATATTGGGTCGGGCGAGTCGTGAAGTATGAACGCGGGTATAATGGATACAGGGCACATCATTAGTTGGCGATTTTGGTCGATTCTTACTACCCCTTACCCTACTAAGAGGTGGCTCGATGCAACCTCCCCCCCCCATGGTTCCCTCCTCTGATACGACCGAGCTGCTAACCGGGTGAGGGGAATGGTGTCCTTGTGAAACGGGAAAACCGCGAGGAAAATACGGCCCTCCTTCCCCATTCTGCCTACCGCTTTCTTAGATTTTCTCAACTTCCTTCTTCCCCCCCAGAATTCTGCTGTCAGGGGCGTTGTAGCATAGCACCGTGTGAAACAGGAAATCGCAAAAAAGGCAACAGCCGGAACAAATTATTCCCAACGCTGTAAATTACTCTCAGAAGGCGAACGCGACCCCCCCCCTCTCCTTACAGCGTCCGTAAAACAAGAAAAATCAATTATCGAAAAAGCTTTCTTAGACAAATACGACCCTCCCCCTCCCCAGCGGCCAAATACGACTCTACTGTTGGGGAATCCCCAGCGATCGTGTATGCCCTGAACGGATACCTCGAGAAAATTGTCTCCGATCGATAGTCTTTATTTTACAGGTGCTACCGGTGATCAAAATTCTTCATGAGGGAGTTGCTTCGTTGACGTCCAATTCGCATCACATGTACCTTGCTTTGATAGTCATGCTCATCCTCAGTGAAGATGACTTCTTCTGCAAGATAATTCACGAAACTGTACGTTGCCTAAATTGTGTTCAAATACGTCGGCTCGCTATTCCTATTGTTGATTCAGACCATACGGGATGTGGATTGGCTCGAAATTGATCGTCCTCTGCGAGAGATTTCTCTGGGTGGAATTTGTGTGATGGTGTTCGTGCGAACAATTCATAAGAACGCTATTCGTATGCGAGTAAGTTGTGAGACATTCTGAAAAGCGTACGGTATGTTAGATTATTCAGCCGGAGACCAAGATTGTTCAAAACTTCTATTCATAGCTGACGTTTCAGCGACGTCGCTTTCACATTTATTCACGGCTTGTTCAGAGTCTGGTAAGTGGAAAGACGTTCAGGAAATTTCTGTCCAAACACTACTTCAACTCACGGGAAAACTTCAGAAGGGAACTGAACTACTAGGGCCCTCACAGGAGCTTTAAAAGTTGACCTTCAACGCATTCGGCCGCGGAGGACCTCCTCTCTCCCGAGTTGGTAGTAATGCGGCTCAAGGTAACCCTAGGGACCATTTGCTCAAGTGGCCCAGAAGGTTGATCGCGTAGATCAAACAACTCCGAGGACCGCTGAAGAGTAAATGCACTTATGACTCGCAGTGAACGTCTCCTATCGATTACTGTACCCCCGGCCCCGCTGCTAAAAGCCGCGAGCTCCGGCCCCTGTGGATCTGGATGACTTTGCAGTTATTTGATATACGTGATCTACCCTCCGGAGGTCCCTTGGCAATTGGTCTCTTGGGCTACCCTATTTGTACCGCATTACTACCATCTCGGCTTGATAGGTGCAATTCCTGATCAGCTGCGTTAAAGGTCAGTTTTAGAGCTCTAAGACGTCTTCTTAGTAGTTTGTGTCCCAACTGTTTAACTGCAAACTGAAGGAGTGTTTGGACAAAGGGTTTCGTAGATGTGTTCCGGCTTTCCAGGCCCTGAAAAAGGCGACGGCGCCGAAACGTCAGCCCTAAATGTCCAACAATCTTGGCATGCAGCTGCGTAATCTCACATACTCTACTGCACAAGAAAAGTATGCCAAGATTCATCAAAAGTTGCACACGGATTCCGAAAAGCTTCCGAGCTACGTGGCACCTTGTCGCCAGCATCCTTTTTTTATTTACCGCATTGAATCTTTGAAAAAGTTTGAACAGGTTAAATTGATTGTGTGACTTTAGGATCGCTATTTGCATACAAATTGTTTGGCAGCACTTGCAAATATGTCGGCATGCTTCAAAAACCTCGCTCCGGTCGTGTGTCAGAAGATTATCGCACTCTTGGAGGTATAACTAGTTACCAGTTTCACAACTTTTACATTCACAGCAAGTTTGTTTTTCAGTTGCTAACCAAACGTCATGCGAAAATGGTAGAGCAAATGCGATTAAGCTCTGAACAAGAATCCAAGAACGAACAATCACTCAGCTATGTAGGTGACAATTTTGGAGCTGGCGCATAATCATGAGATTCACCTGCCAGTTTTAGCATGACGACGTTACTGCTCTAGAAGAAGGAATTCGTACTTTGTTAGAGATAATCAATAGCGCTCTTTGTGGGAACTTGCGCAACAATCCTCATCTCATCTATACACTGTTATACCATAGGAATCTTTTTGATTCATATCAGCAACATCCCATGTTCCAGGTTTGATACTTATTTCTCCCACAGGATTTAGTTTGTATCCAGTCGCTAGTGAAAACGTTAACGTTAAGGATCTCCTCGCGAATATCACCCTTGTTATCTCGCATTTTTCTTCGAAGGTTGTGAATGTAAGGGCTGGAGATGGAAATGCAATGATGGAAATTATTGAAAAAGAAGCCCTTGTTTTACCAACAGATCGACTGGCCAAATTTCCTGATTTACGATTCAGGTAGATGTTTTTCATTTCTGTGATTCAGTACATTTATACGGAAGCAAATAAAATGTGACTTAAAAAACTCAATCTTGTTCGCTGCGGATGCTGGGAGTGTCGGGGAGGAGGTTGGATTTGGCGCGGGTCACCGTCCTCCACAGTTGTCGGAGCGATCTAGCGACAAAATTCTGTGGAAATAGGCTGACGCAGCCCCCCTAACATGCCCCAGCATCCGCTGCAAACAAGACTGTGCGCATACGTACAACCGATCCAAAAATGAGGCTCTGCACAAAAAATTAGCTGGGCTTTACACTTGACGTTTGTGCACACACCCTGACTACCTACCCTGTAGTGGTCTTCGTGCGAGAATAGAAGG
Organism: Cooperia oncophora; assembly: GCA_036418165.1. Classification (NCBI taxonomy): domain Eukaryota; kingdom Metazoa; phylum Nematoda; class Chromadorea; order Rhabditida; family Trichostrongylidae; genus Cooperia; species Cooperia oncophora. Next base: position 4,535 of record MU916547.1, on the reverse strand, counting down.
CGGCAGTTGTTTCAGATAGATGAACTACAATGTAGTTTATCTATCCGAATTGTGTAACGAATTCAACTTCCGAAAGTTTTCATTCGAAAAGCGTAAAAGATGTCCAGGTTGTGAAAAAATCTTGAAAATACCTCTTAGCAACACTTGGACGGAGATACTTTCGTGGGTGACGCCGTTCCACAAGACAAACTGGCTGTCGTCCACCATTGACGGAAACCGTCGTCAACGCGTTAAGTGGACATGATATTCTTGTTCAGGGGGTCGAACTACCGGTAGGGACAAGTTTTCAGGAAATTTGGTGATCTAGGATGCGCCGGCGCCTGTGGCGCGGGCGCCAGGCGGTTTCGTGGCAAGCGATTGTGATATTCGTGTTCACGGCGTCAAACTACCCCACGAGCCAAGTTTTCAACTAATTTGGTGATTTACGGTATTTTGGCGCCGTGCCAAGCAGCTGTGTATTCATTTCAGAGGGACAAGCTACCCCCAGGGACACCTTTACAAACTTGGCTGTTCGTTCCATCTTTATTCTTAGAAAATATACTGGCAGACACCATTGTCTGCCATCGTCCCATGAGACAGACTGGCTGTCAGCCACCATTGTCTGCCATCGTCGTCAACGTGTTAAATAATATTAGAGTGAGGAGTGGTGCACCTGATCACGCGTTGTGTCGTGCCGCAGCTGAATAAGGGTTCAAGTGTTGTAAACGAGGGTTGTGCACGGAATAGGGCTGTTTGGGTCAGTGTCCTCAGAGCACTACTTATCACACTTCATTTGTATTCAAGGAGATTGAAGCTTTCGCAAAATCTCTAAATTCTTTGCGTGTTCGTCCGGTGCACAGACGCCCTCCCTGGACAAGGTACTCCTGTCCGTCTGGTTGTTAGTAACCACAGAGTACACCTTTTTCGATGCTCAAAAGTACGTGATAGCGATGCCACCCGATCGCGACGAAGGAAGTACCTGCACCGCCCTGTACAACTTCTAACATTCATGTGTAAGGGCTCGCTGGTGGTACAGTTATTCCGCTACTAACTTTCTCCATTCCGAGTGACGAGGTTGAGACGACAGAGGAAGACAACCGATTCGTTTTGTAACAAACAATGGACAGCTCATCCAAGCATGCCTTCTATTCCCCCTTAAAGGCAGTTGGCACGATGATTTGGTGCTCGACCTAACATGCTAGTAGGGCGCTATATAGTGGAGAAATGGCGGGCACTATTTACCCTTTACTGCCCCAGCCATCCGAAATCAGGCCAGTTCCTGACCGACTTTTTTCTCCGTGGGCAGAATTTGCTGAAAACTTGGCTCCAGGGGTAGTTCGACCCGCTGAACACGAATATCGCATCCGCTTGACCCGAAACCTCCTGGCGCCCGCACCACGGGCACCGGCGCCAAAATACCCCAAATCATTGGCGCCTGTGGCGCGGGCGCCAGGAAGTTTCGGGCTGAGCGAATGTGATATTCGTATTCTGGAGGTCAAACTACCCCAGGAGACAACATTTGAGCAAAATCTGCCCACGGAGAAAAAAGTCGGTCAGGAGCTGGCCTGATTTCGGATGACTGGGGCAGTAAAGGGTAAATAGTGCCAAATGGCGAAAGGACGGAGTGAAACGATCAAAATCCTGCGAAGAAAGAGCCTCCGTTCTCATTGTGTTAGTAAGCTTGTGTAGCTTCTGAGAAGGCGGGCGTACAATTTGTTCTCGGAACTGCATCCTGATTTGGAACAAAAATCATCTGATTACTTGAGTCACACCCTGCTCCAGAAATAAATTCGTTGATTACTGCCTTCACTGCCGTTTTCGGTCTGAAACCACTGAACCGATCAAATTCATAATTAATTAATTTACGTCGTACTTTCTGAAGGGAAAGTGGGGCTGTCCGTGATATGATACAGAATATTCAGTGCAGAATGTTTCATGGATAGAAGCATTCCACTGGAAAGTACATTTCCATTGAGGGAATGAACTTTCCAATGAAAATGCTTGAGTACCGTAAAAAGATCTGCTCAAAAGGTTCTTTTTAAGTAATTAATTGACAATTCTTAATAATTTCCGAGGATAAATGGCAGTGGATGAAATGCCCTTCTTTGAAAAAAAAGACTTTTTTGGTTGATTCATTCACACTTGTTCACTTCTCCCACCTCAACTTCTATAAATTTCAGATATGTGGAAGACGAGAATACCGTAGACTTCTTTGTGCCATATGTCTGGCGTCTGACGATACAACATTCAACCATCCCATTTGAAAGTGCCAGAGTAAAGCTTTTCAACGCACGCGTGATTAGTTCTACTAGTTGATGAATTGTGTTATAACTTTGTTGTTTTCAAAGGATCCAAATGACTGCAATCTGTGATAAATAACTTTTTAAATTTTATTGTAGATTTCTACGCATAATATTTATTTGTATTTTCTTTTGCTCATAGGAGCTGTCGGCAAGTATTTGCTTATATTTTGTTATGGGTATAGCTATACATGCTACTAATAAAGTTTTACATCTCATTTGAGGTCTGGAGATGTTGTAGCGAAAGATACCGTCACCTACCACCGGTATGGTCTGGGGCCAGATCATGGGTTAGCTTCCGCTCGCGCGAACTAAGCGCTCCACTCCTCACCGGTCTATACCAGACTTGTTTGGAAGGATAGAACACCGACTTGTACATAGGCTTGTCTCACTCTTCTCTCACCCCCCCCCCCCCTCCCTGTCGCGACGCGAAAGATCAACTTCTTTTGCACACCATAGGACACGGCTGGGATTTAGATGGGTGAGGCCCAAATCGAATCGCGCATGGTCTCCGAGTATTAAAAGGGAGAAGTGGAACAGAGGCAGTGGAAATTAGAGTGCCCTAGATTTCATCCCATGTGATGTGTAATAGTAAAATTCGAGAACGCACTTTACTTCACAGGCTCCTTACTCCGTCAGAACCAAGGCTGCACTCGCAAATGGCTACTGTAAATTCTGTAGATTTTCGGAGTTTATCGGGCCTATTGTAAATTTATAGCGATAGTTAGTTGTAACTATATTTAGACTCACAACTAACTATCGCTCTTGTGTGGCAGCGGACATTGCCGCTTATAAGGTGGAACCGTCGGCCTCTGAAGACGACGATTCAGTCGAAACGTTAAGCCATATTGAATAGATATTAATATATAATAGATATATAATATAATGGATAATAGATATAATAGTTCCACCTATCAACCTCGTGAGGCGCAAAACAAGTGGAGAACTCATAGTGTAAACTTCTGTTTTTTTGGAGCGGGGTCTTCTTCTTGAAGATTGTTGTGCATGTAGGAATGGAGCTCATCCTTTTAAGAAGTGTGTTTCTGGTCTACCTACGACGTGTGCTTCAGTTCCCTTAGACGAATCTTTTGCCAACTGATTTTGTACAGGAAAGGTCGATTTAAGGTTGTCTGAGAGGGATGCCATCATACCGCCTGTCATCATAGACAGCCCAACGTCAGATTAGAGTGAGGGAGGTAATGCAGATAGTAACCCAAAGGGGGTTCTGAAGAGAACTTGAGACGGCTGCCTGAAGGAAACGCCTTGTTGCCACGGTATGCTTTATAGGGGACGAACATGAGGGAAAGAATCGAAATGCAACCACTCAGGATGGTCTTGTTTCCCATTTTCAACCAGATTGCGTGACAAAGGGTCCCGGTCCCCCATATTTGACGAAGCGGCAATAACCTGCAAGGTCAGTCAGAACGTTCTGATGCATCCACGCATCATCAGCAATGACCTTGTGGGTCGACGACGATTTTACGGTAAACATTTCATAGTTTGCCCAATGTTCAGTGATCGGCGTTTCCCTTGTCCTTATTCATCATCCTAAGCGCTGATTGTTCATTCGTGATAGGATCCATCACACATCAACATCCAGTTGTCAAGTTCTGTGATCTTGGCTAGAATCTACGCAGTCAGTCTGATTTAACGCTCAAAAGCATAGAGCATAACAAATTGATACTCGGTCTAAAATGTTAGCAGGGTGCTGTTAGGTTGGACGGAAAGATCTGCGACACTTTGATTGAATCGTTCTAGAAAAAGACCAAAAAAAATTTTTTCACCCTGATTAGTGGAGACTGTCCTCTGGGGTTCTGCAAATGGGTATATCATGACTTTGTGGAAGTTTTCAAAGCTTAAAAGTCCCTCAGAGATCGAGGTACTTTTCGACCTATCCCATTATGAGTTCCTGTAGGGCAACTCCGCCGTAGTCGAGGAAGCTAACACCTACGTTGTCTTGAGGAAGGATATCGCTTGCCATGGCAGAGGGTAGCGTTTGCATCAGCGCTTCCAAGCTGGAGTTATTTAATTCGGAGGTAGCAATGTCTAGGCCGCCCACCAGCCCAGAATGACGCCGTTTCTGGACCTCCACCTAGCTGACAACTGCCATGCTTCTCCGCAATCTCGGTTATGGGGAAAATTTTTGTGAAGGATGCCTCATGAGTTGGGCAAGTCTGACAAAGCGCACCGAATGCCAGCGACTCGGTTTTCTTTTCCTTGTAAATACACATTGAAGAAATATCTGTGAGACTTTGT
>MU916546.1:4093-15950 GCA_036418165.1 Cooperia oncophora | reverse complement strand
AAGAGTAGTTTCTGATCTGGTTCTAGGTCCAACATAGGCCGGCCTTTCGATGCTATCTAAACGAAGCCGAGGTAACATCTTTCAATAACTTTCCCGCGCGCACCCCTTCAAGTGGTTGTCATTGGAGCGCGCTATTTCGCAGTCACTACTATTCCGTTGGCGGTCTACTTACCTTAGTAGCTACTGTTGTGACGCTTAAAATGACAGTACACAACACTTAACTAGAAAATTACCCATTTCTCGTGATTATCGAGTACCGAACATGGAGTTATGATAACGAGGGCGTAAAGAAACGTGTGACTAACAACGCACCATGTCGTATAGAAACCTAGTTATTGTAGAATACAGTCCAGGCGTTTGAACCGATCTTGAAAGGCGTTCGAAGCGAGGTGTGTTCGAACATAGTTTGGTCTTCATATGCATCCCACCGCCTGTTTGGTCCTAGGACCCACTGCATCTTTTCCAGCAGGTCTGCGTGCTGCAACTTCAGTTTCGTTTCGCCCCATAGAAAAACTCAGTTTTCAGACGATCGACTTAGCAAATTCAGCATCATCGAAAGCGCCGTATTAGTGAATGCCCTCATCTCCACCTCGCCTGTCATGAAAGTATGGCGGATTTGGAAGCGCTTTTCCGCCTCAGAAATTTCGATGATCTCCCATTATCATACTAACAGTCGCTCGTTGAGCGAAATATCACCGCTTCTTTCCCCCGGCTTTTGTCGCTTTTTCCAAGTGTGGTAATTAGCTGTCGAGGATTCATGATTGTTCCCTTCAATTGCTGTCTGTCTTTTCCACCATTGCTCATCCAACGCTTTCGCAAAGTTTCGTTATTTGGTTACAGTAGTCCATCACACCAATACCTTATGCTGTACATCCAATGTGTTTTGAGGCTTAGTGAAACCAGTGAGATACCCTATTTAGATTGCAATAGCATTTGACGTCCCTTGAAGTTCCCTTTTTCAAACTTCCGGGCGTGAAAAGAATTTTAGTTGATCTTCCTCAATTGCGACTCTGTCACTACAAGTTATTGATCATTACTGAGTAGTTGCAATAATCATTGATACAATCAGAATATATTGGAATCGATGAACAGATCTGAACAAAGTACAACGTGAACCTGCGTCCGGAAGGGCGGTTGTGTACGGTCCATGAAATAGTGCGCCCCAATAAAGTCGATTCAAACGGGTGCGCGCGGGAAAGTTATTCAAAGAGGTTACCCGTGCGGCTTCGTTTAGATAGCATCAAATTCTGTCTAAGGTATTGAACATAGGTCTAAAAAGCAGTATTGCGCTAAAATATCTCGAGGACATAGGAAGGCGTGAGTTAACGCCGAATCTCGCCACGAGAGGCTATTTTGAGACTGTCGAATTCAGAGCAATTATGAAAAGCATGATAATGTGGTTATTATCCCATTCAATATTTGCGATCAAATTTCTTGGCGCAGCGTAACTGCTTTGCCTTAGCTACTCTTCCTAGCTAAGTGGTTGTATGTTCCCATGTAGAGTTGCTATGATGCAATTTTCTTTCTGCCATAAAATGATATTTCAGGAAGACTTCCACTAAGCGGGCAGTCAAGGATGAGCTGGAAGAGCGGAACATGCTTGAGGTGATCTTCCTTTTCATTTCTTTTACTGAATCGAGCTCTCCGCTATTTAGTGCCTGTTAAGGATAAGCAGAGTGATGAATTGGCGATGGCACTGGGGCTCGGCTTCGACACTGACTTTGTCTTTAAGAACGGTTATGTACGTCGACCATTCCTTCATAAGTAAATTTATTAGAAGGCAGGAATTAGTCATTGCTAAGCGTTTCGAGAGGAGTCAGTTTTTCAAACAACAAAGAAAGTAGCGAATAGTATTCGTATTAATGGACGATCACCACTCTAAAGCGTGAAGAATGGATGCCTGAGAAAATGTTAAAATGGGCTCTCATGCACGCTACTAAGCATATGGTCCAGGTAGCTGACGCGGCCGCAATTAGGCGACCTCGTTGTGGCAAACCTTATTGAATTTGTACCCTCTCGGCGCCCAGTTTTGTTAGCATGTTGACCCCGGCATAGCCTTCAGTCGATGAAGGTATAGCAACAACTGCGGGGTGTTCCTGGGTCACTCTAACAAAAGGTAGGGTTTTTCTAAGTCCCCTGGAGTCCATAAGGCCTCTTTGAAGCTACTTCAGGATGTGATTCAAATGCGATTTTGGTTTTGAAAGACGTGTCGCTGGATTAAACAAAACCCAGCAACTAAAGCGTATTGTTGGCTCTGTGGCGTGCGTATCGAATGCGGGGATGGAACAAAGGCAATTTTACGCTTCAGTCCGTCAAGAGCTAGTGGTATCTTATATTGTCCCACACGGAGACCACCGACCTGAGCGACTAGTGGCTCATAAATAATGTCGCCAATGATAAAACCCACCCAAAAAGCGCATAATAAAGTTCTTTTAAGGAAGAAACAATCAGCCTACTCGATCATGAAGCAGATGAGGAGGATGATGATTTGACCAGACTTCCCAAAGACGAGCAGGAAGTGAACAGCACTTCTAATGGAGAAGGTGCCATCCGTGTTGTCAAGGTGCACTTAATTTAGATAAGATTTCAAATCTAGACGTATGTCGACGCAGGCCACTGCGTACTCTTTTTCACTTTCGCTTCGCGGTTGTTTGCCACTATAAAGAAGCTTTCCCCTCACGTTACATATTTTCCTATTGTGCTATGGACATTGCTTGATTTCAACATCACGTTAAACAGTTGGGGTTTGTTGCATAGCTCCACACCCTGCCAATGGTTCTCCGCATTTGCGGACTGCCAAAGGCCTTTGTTTGTATTTCCAGGCTCCCTTTACCCGAACGTTTTGCTTTCGAAAGCTTAGTGGTTTCAGAAGGTAACAGACATAATATTCAGGTAATTGGAAAGAATAAGCGTCGCAAGAAGGTCTTCAAGGAATTCGAGCTTATATTCCCTAGAATGAAATTTTATCGTTGTCTCCGTCGACTGACGAGACTCCGTGTGGCTGATACTGCCCCCGTGTCCCTGGCTGCTATTATGAAGTTTCTAGTTGAAGAGGTTGGTTTATCTGAATTGTGGTGAACATTTGGCTGTTTTGCTCCAGCACGACCACTATAACATTACTCTGGAAGTGTGTAGTAAGCATTGTTTTTCTCAACGATTAAGAGGATTGCGTTCAGGTTTTTTCCTACGCTCATGAATGTATGATTCGACAGAAGCGTAAAAGAATTACTCCGCAACATATCGGCATGGGAGTGCGCATTGATGATGTATGTTTGATTTGATCTTTTTAGAAAATGTCTTGTTACCACGATGAAAGTTACATGTCACTACCAAGATGAAACTCATCACATATTTTTTTTATTCGGGCCTTATGCGATAGCGACTATAGACGTAGCTAATGCACGCTCTTATTGGCAGATCGGAAGCCGTCTGCCCCTTCCGAGATCTTGCGAGCTCTGTTCTTTGCAAGCAGACCCGTGCGGGAGAACGCAAGGACTACCCAGGTGGAACCTAGTCCTTGTCGCGTGTGGAGAGAATTGGTCTGCAGCTGCAGTAGCGTGCCACATTGTCCGGTCACAAGAGCAGAGGAACGGGGCTGAAGGCTAGTGTCTTCACACTTCATCAGCGCTACTTCGCTTCCCGTATTGCCTATATCACTTTAACTGTTTACTGGCCCTGTCTACCGCTGAGTTCTGTGTCTTAGGCTGTGGGACTATGGTATCGACGGCATAGTCCTGCAAGCTGCATATCGTGCGCAAAGTCTGAACGGTCATCGGATATCTGATCCTAGAGGGCCTTGGGAAGACCTGTCGCCGTGTACTTTTGAGCGGAGAAAGAGGCATGCTACTGTAGCTGCTCACCCGATCCCCCTTACACAGCAAGGACCGTCCTCGGAGTAATGTACAATTTGTCTCTAACTCGACTCGCTTATACGAGCCATACACGATTTCAAACGGCCATAAGCTAAAACTAGGCAGTTAGTTTTTTTCTGCGAACCCGGGGACAGGTCATGCGAGCCAAACACGATTTCAAATGACCTTAAGCTAAAACTAGGCAATGAGCTTTTTTCTGCGAACCCGGGGATTGGTCTTCATGAGCAGCTTAGCACCGGTTGTTCAGTCTTTCAGGGAAAGGCATATTCGAACTTCTGTCGACAATTACAACATCTTTGTTGTTCATTTTCACGGTTGCTGTGGATCATTTAGGAACTGGGACAACTGTTCAAAGGCATACTTATCCCTTCGGCTGGACGTTTTGGAACTTTTTATCTGACACGCTGAGTCGTCGAAGATTCGCAATCAACTCACTTGCATGTTATCTCACACCCTCTGATAACTAACATTATCCAAAATAGATGATTACTGCCGAGTTTTTATTGTTTCACTGCAAGGGTCTCAGAAGTACGTAATGTTGCTTGATTGTTATTTTCATATCTTTTATTTGTGGTCACGTTTTTGTTCATCAACGTAAGCTTGGCTTCAGTGTGTCTGCAAACAGAGAATTCCTGCCAACGGATAAATAAATACTATTTTTCTCAAAAATCGTTCGGCTTTTTTTACCATACGGTAGTGCATCATGGTACGCGCTCCAGTACTACTTTGCCTGTTAGGAGACAGTTGTCATATTATTTACGTCACCTGATGTTGATTATATCAGGATGTTTTGCCAATGACCCTGCAGTCCTGTACGTCAGTCCGTTGTCACGACGCCGAGTACACGACTGAAGGAACGCTATATGTTGTATCAAATTTCTATTTTCGAAAAAGCTGGTCTTGTGAAGGCACGTTCCGCGTTCATTTAGTGTGCAGGTGCCCCTCACTCAGATAAAGTAGGTAGCGGACTTCCACACCACTTTTGCGCTTGGCATCTAAATGGCGAAAATGTAGCCAGAAGAAGGTGTGCATATCGATCTGAAGGAACCAAGAATCCTCGGAACTGGTGGTGTTGAAATCTGCAGAAATGCCGAAGTGATGGGCGAACACCTGATAGAGATCGATAGCTTGACCCTGCCTGTGGGAGAAATGTGATTCTGGAAATTTAGGCATTTCTGCAGACCGCATTACTCCCAATTAAGAACTTAAATGCCAAACGAACATTTCACATCAGCGAGGGGCGAACGGTCGCGTCATTGGTCATTGCGCGGGGGCGCTTTGAATGTGGCGGGAGCAGCTGAGTGCTCCTTTGGATTTTGCAATTCATGGTGACGTGCTAGAGTGATCATGTTCATCATTATCGTCAGTGAGGCCGCGTTTGTACGCGCAGTTTCCGCGGAATCGCGAACTCCGCAGATCGTGCGGAATCTGTATTCCACGTGTAAATTAGAAGTTGAAACATGCAGTGTTTGATACTTTAGAAGGTGAATGAAGGGATTTTACATAGAAATTAGAAGTTGAAACATGCAGTGTTTGATATTTTAGAAGGTGAAGTGAAGGATTTTACATAGAAATTAGAAGTTAAAACATGCAGTGTTTGATATCTTTGAAGGTGAATGAGTAGTCTCAAATATGTTCCTTTCTCCGTTCGCAGACCATTCATGGAGTCACTTAGACATGAGGTACAATCATAGACCACTCACGCGCTATTCAGTAAGAAGCGTACATGGATTTTAAAGCCCCTGTCGTACGGAACCTTATGTCGGGGTTTTTTTTTCTGAGTTTTTAGAATCCTTCATGAGCACAAACAGAAGTTTCGAAGACGTAAATCTAGTGCGACATGGTTAATGGGTACTTCAGAAGGGTGCTGGCAAAGGAGGTGCGTGGTAGTTAAACTCAGTACTGAAGGCAAAGATGACGACGAAATATATCTTTATCTCTATGTGATAACAAGAGAAACACCAATGCTAGAGCAAGTGAGTGGGTACAATAGGATTACTGTTCAACATCGGTGCATTTTAAGTATGTACAAGCTCCAGGAAATCAGTATTGTGTTGTAACACAGACATTCGTGATGTGGCGCCCTAAACGAGTTCGGGTGTGATCGCAATTTCCTTAAATTCGAGGATAAACTGATCGTTACGGTTAGCAACGTGGGTATAGAAGTGTCTGTGGGAAACTTCTGAGATTCCAGGAAACTAGAAGGAAGTCCTGTAAAGTTCCCTGATCTGAAGTATGTTTCGGGTTTCATAGTTCTCGATTCATTTCCTCCCAATCAAGTGATGTTCTCATTCCTACGAATGTCTCGTGTATCGTGAACCCAATCGCGAAGATAACGCGCCCCAGCGCAATGACCGCGACGCGACCGCTCGCCCGCTGATGTGAAATGTTCGTTTGGCATTTAAGTTCTTCTCTCCCAATTCGTAGGTCATCTCTTCGTGCAATTTTTCCTGGGGATTATGCATTCCTTCTAGCTTTGTTCTAATCGATACCCTACTAACTTTCTTCTGTCCACAGCGTTATTTTCGAACAGGCTCAAAGTGGCGTTCATAGCCTACGACGGTGAAAGTGGCGAGCTCGGGAATCTACGAAAAGCATTGAATACGTATCGTTCTGAAGAAGTGCAAAAATGAATAATTGCAGAGTTGAAGGAAGGGATTGACGAATTGTGGAAACAGATCGATACACATAGTCCTTTTCGTGAATTCTGCATTTTTCCACATTGTCAGTTCTGAATTTCCGCGCTTCTTCACTGTCGCAGATTATGAACGCAGCGAAACGGTGCTACCTAATCGTGACGAAGGCAGTACCTCGTGCACCGCCCATACCACAGCCAACGTTCACTTCTGCTCAAGTATTCCTAGTAGTGCGATTGTTCTGCTACTCAATTTCTCCATTCTGAATGGTGAGAGAGTATGTAAGCTGATAAACGGAACGAGCTGATACCAACAAATGAGAACTCCTTTTAGCCCACGTCGTTTAGCATGGGGTTCCATGTGTGGCGTTCCGGGCAGGTCTTCTGCTTTTCTTCTTTTTTTTGTTATCTATCATATTGTCGTTAGTATTGAGCCAGCCAACTTGCTATTTTGAATGAGGAGCTCGCCTTTGATGTGACACGTGTTGGATGCCATATCCTACTCTACCATTTAACCAACATGTGCTACATCTGCGCCAGCTGTACGATACCGTAAGCCGGAGCATAACTGATGAAAGGCTTGCTTCTGCAAAACACTTCATAACGCTAACAGTTTATTGGTAAATCCGCAACTTAAGCTACAAGATTGTGGAGACAACTACACGATGATGTATCGGTACTTTTAATTATACAGTGTGTAACTAAATCGATGTCAAAAAAGGTTGGAATAGCTGTATAGCATGAAGCGGGAACAACATCATTTTGATCGAGGAATCCGCCCTCTAATTGTTGAGTGGAATATCGTGAAACTCCTCCTCTTTCAGAGCAATGGCCGTGACGGTGTCATCATCCAAACCTGAACGGCCAACAATAATTCACAGAATAATTCCATATTGTTCAGCTCATACCATGACATTTCATCGGCGGCGGGCCACTGGTGTTAGTGCCAGCTAAGTCGTGCAGCTCACTGAGTTCCATCATAAGTTCTGAAAGCATGCACATGACAGCTGGTTTTATCACAGATTTCGTTAAGGCAGTTGGCACGATGGTTTCCTACTTGGCCTAAAATGCTAGTAGGGCGCTGTATAGTGGGGAAATGGCGAAAGAACGGAGTGAAACGGTCAAAATCCTGCGAAGAAAAAGCCTCCGTTCTCAGTGACTTGTAAATCGATTTCGGACGAGTTTCCCGTAGGCATCTTACCAATCACCGCTACCGAAGATACGGCTGCATATGTGTACCCATGTATGCATGCAGCATCACGGCCGCTTCATACCAATCCCTTCGCTTCATAATTTGCTTAGCAAATGAATGAATACGAGCGTCAGGAACGGTCGTCCATTTGTGGGCGGGCGGGCGTGGCGGGCGTTTGGGACGTAAAGTTGTGGCTTGATAGGGCCCTTATAAGGGCACCTTCCTCGGGGAAACCGCTATGCAGCGCCTGCCCAGGGTCGCGGAATTCTATCCTGCCAGGAGTATTGATCGTCTTGGGGGATTTATCGTGCCGACTGCCTTTAAGGTTTTGCGTCTCTAGACATTGCTGACTTTTGCCTCTCCGACACCTTTTTGAAGTTTTCAGGTCAGTTTCAGATTCTGTAGGAGCGCAGTAATTGAGGGGAAGTGACATCGCATGAGGGACATGCCCTCAGTGATAATAACATCAAGAAAAAAAATGATTCCTTAGTTATCGAAATCCGTGGTGACAATATTCTCATAGGTTTCTCTATTTCTCTATCCCATTGAACTATTCAGCCATAATTCACGCAAACGATGAGATTTGTTAAACAATGGGACGCTGTATCCCGGGGGAGGTACAGACGTAGTCAGGTCAGATACTGCAGTCTTGTTCGCTGTGGATGAAGAGCGTTTCACTCGTCTCTGTGTTTATATCCATGCCAGGAATTTGAGCAACATTATCGTTCGGAAAGAAACTGGTCAAGGCTGCATAGACTGTAATGCGGCTGCATTATTTATAGAGTTCCTACGCGACGTCGCGTGCACTTGGGCGCGTGGCGTCTGCTGCGATCAAATCCAGACATTCGCTAAGCGTGCGAATCTAAGGAACGCAGAAACGGCGAGATAGCTTGCGGGGTGTGGAGCTTAGTTTCAACTTTTCCCGAATGCGGAAGGTGCGGCCAAACGGGCGTTGGAAGCGGGATGACGTACGCACTATTCGCACCAGAACCAATCCAGTCAACGTAGCTCACCTAATACTCCATTCATTTGTACACGTCAACATTCTGTTTTTCTCTGCAACTATTCACGACCACTATAACTTTGCACATTCCAACTTCTGCTACTTGGCTCATTCACCCTGAAGTCCCCTCCCCTTAGCCCTCAAAAAAGTTCATCCCTTGGGTAAAACGACATGCTTGTCGCACCTTCCGATGCCTTGATAGCCGCTGTCACCTACTCTGCGCTCTGGCCTTTTGCGTCAGGACCCACACCAAAAGTTCTAGTTGTCACATAACCCAGACGATGGTCACATGAAAAGGTATAGAGGGTGTAACGGGAAGACGACTGGTGCTGAAAGGTTGTGCTAGTGACTAATAGGGTCTGATTTAGGGACGTTAGAAGAAGAGAGCGAAGAATAAAGCGCCTGGCAGCAGCAGTGAGACGTTGGTGAAATATAAGAGGGACGTACTGCTCTGATTGGTTTCCATTTGCATTGTGTTGAAGTTTGGTGGCTCGATTTTCTCTGAAGATTCAGTTGGTTTTGGTCGGAGTTTGTCCAGCGATTTCAAATCAGGCATGTCTCGGACACAGGATATCCTGAAAGAATTGTTCAGAGAACAAAATTTGTCGTTCAGGGTTTTTCTTACTTGATTTTGAATAGTCACCTTGATGTTGATCGTTGCATAAGTGGCTCCACTTCTTCGATTACCGTCTGTACAGGTTTACCGGCGAGCATTGCGTCACGTTGACGATTTTTGAGCTCCTAGGGTTTTCTAAGTTCGTGAATTTTGCTAAATCCCTGACCAGGGAAGTCCGCCAACTTACCATGGAACTTTGAATGGAGACCTGGGTAGATCGATAGAGTCTATAAGGTTATTTACAAATATAGATAGCAAAACTGCAACCTGCATTTCACAAGCAACTTATGAGCAGGTAAAGTTTGTAATGGTGCAGTAGGGTGGAGGCTTGGTGGTGAGCTGTGAAGCATAAGCGAGAATCGCATACGTCGAATCGAGTCGTCGAACGTCGAACCTTACCACTGAACCACCACGACTCGATTCGACGTATGCGATTCCTCGCTTATGCTTCACAGCTCACCACCAAGCCTCCACCCTACTGCACCATTACAAACTTTACCTGCTCATAAGTTGCTTGTGAAATGCAGGTTGCAGTTTTGCTATCTTAACCTTATAGACTATCGATCTACCCAGATCTCCATTCAACATGGTGAATTGGCGGACTTCCCGTGGTGAGCCTAAGACCAGCCAAATCGTCCACACCTGTCGCTTCGCCACATGAACTTTCTCTCGATTTTTGTCTGCGCTGCACGAAAAAATGGCAGCAATGACAATAAAGAAGACATAAACCCACAAATCTGAATACAGAAGATGAAACCTGTACGTTCAATATTGTACATTCATTCATGAGAATGATAGGGTCAAAAACAGTTCAGAGCTGCCCATGCCTACCTACAGTACCACGACCTCTTCCAAAGAGCCGATAACCGCATCCAAACGTTCGCTATAACTATGCACTTCAAACTATGCAAGTGTTTTCCATTCTGGCCTTTAAAGGGACAAAGAGATTCCCTCTTTGACAAGACAGCGCGCTCTGCAATTGCTTTTGACATATCACTTAAGTTGCTCGTGCTTCATAAAAGAAGCCGGAGGCCTGCTACGCTTATCCAGCTCCTCTAGTTGTGTCGATCGAAACCCTGATCACTTAACTTCATGATCATTGTTTGGCGCTGCGTTCTCGCTGGTTACGTGATTACTTGGACTTTTGTACATAGTGCTGTTGCGACAGTCAGTATATAGACAGCTAGAGGAAAGCTCAAAGCAGCGAAATGTAGCATAGGAAGAGCTAGAGGAGAGGAAGTCTCCTCTAGCAAGTAGAACCTAATCTCTTTAGTCATGCTTCTTTCGTTTCTCTTACGCCTCACGTCGACCTTTACAGAGTAATAAGTGGTTCCCTCCCCTTAAAATCTCTCCTCCCCTGACTCGCGATATGTCTTTCGCACCTTTCAATGCTTTGGTTGCCGCAGTCCTTTCTTTCTCTGCGCTCCGGCCTTCGTGGCTAGATCGCAGAGAAATAAAGGACTGTGCTGATGCTGAATGCTGATCTCCACTTCTGTCACTTCATTTCACAACGAAACAGATCAATACGTATACACTCCTATTCGCGGTCTCTAAAACTCTTCATTTCGTCCACTCTTCACATTCGCTAGGTATGAACGCGCCCTTATCACGGTCAAAGCGTGGGATCGCGCGATAAGTTAGCACCTTATTTCTTAGCAGTTAACCTGCCGCCACAGTGGCGATACACTGAACAAATGAGTCCTGAATCGAGTTTGTTTTCCTTTGTACTCTATGGATTAGAGTCGTGACCATTAGTCAACTAGAACTGTCGTTATTGGGTTGAGAGACACTCACATGCTACATTAGAAGCAAAAGTAGAGATATCCGTTTCATCAGGCTCACCGACTGGTTTACTGTTTAACATAGAAATGAGGCACCCTTTTTCAGTGTGTAATATCAATTCATCATTTTGAACTATCAATTGTGAGATAATAGGAAGTGAGATTCAGTGAGTTCCGAGTCCATGATCACGTCACATATACCACATTCGCTAGCATTTCCTCTCCATTCAGCAAAGAGAATCATACTTGAAGCACATTCGCAGTCGCATTCATTTTTGCTGCGGATGATGGGGATTGTCACGAGGGATGGCACACCGCCAGCTCGTTCTACATCAGTTGCTTCAGTTGTTGAAGCAGGTAAGCGACAAGAACTAATGGGAAACGGCTGATACGGCCAATACATTACACTCTTTGTGGTTTGCTCCTTCAACAACTGATGGAAAATGGGTTTGAGGCGCTGCGCTAAACCCATCCTCGCCTGACACGCCCAATCATCGGCAGCGAACAGCACTTTATTCATCTTTATATCATGGAAACAGAAGAGGATTTTCCGGGACCTCTCCTGTTCTGGGAACAGGCACAGCATTGCTGGGAGAATCTCACCATGAGTATCGTGTTTGCTCACAGGGGAGGAGGGGGGTTGTATTTGCCTTTTCTCTCATTCCATGTTACATGCTCGATGTGCCCCTCTCCCACCCGTGGTTGCTGGCGCCGCAGAAGTTGAGAAGGCTCAAGGTCATAGGTAGAATAGGGAAGGG
>MU916545.1:0-12168 GCA_036418165.1 Cooperia oncophora | reverse complement strand
GGAAGGAAGGTCGATGGAGCCTCGCAGGCGGCCGTGTTTCCTACTGAGAGTTGTCGGTTCTGCTCGACAAATTATAGTAGGAAACACATCCGCCCTGTAATTGATTGGCGCTACCTGACACGCCCCATCAGTGTGCCGTGATATGGACAGTATCTTCTAGTTATCCGCAACACCTCAAGCGATATGAAATTCTGCTAAATATTGCTAAGGGGGGAGGATGAGAGATGGAGAAGTTGGTTGCAATTTGAAATACGCCATTCCAGGCACTTGGTAGCAGGGATTTCTTTCACCTTAGAGTCCGAGTGGTCTGCCTACATGCAGTTCTTATCGCATCCTTCGACAGAAGACTTAGCAATTGGTAGAGTCCCTCCGCCTGAAATGTTTGCTTGAGAGGGGATCATCTTTAGGGGCGGTATTGAAACAAGACGAGCCGTTTAACACAAGAGGTTTATGGATGGTTATCAGTTGCTGTATTTGCTTGGTCTGTCAATATTTGCACGAGGCGTGGACATCACCCAGAGCCTTGTGATTCACCTTTTTCACTGCACTGGTCGTTTGCAACGGCACAGATGCAACTTCTATCTCTTCTCCTTTTTTCAGTGCCATTCGTTCCCTACATTCTTTCCACTTTTCATCTTCTTTTTATCGGTTCTTTTTTCACTTTTTTCTATTCCCTTCATTTTTTCCACTTTTCTTCTTTTTATCGGTTCTTTTTTCACCTTTTTTCACCACCATTATTTCTTCATCATCCTCTCTGCTGTTTCTTCTTTCCTCTTCACTTTTAGCATTAGACTTCCGTTGCGAGACAATTTACTGAAAATTCATCTTTGAAAAGTTTTACATTTAAGTTTTTGTTGACGAACTTCCTTGCGAAACTATTAGATAGGAGGCTGGGGAAAGGGATAGAGGACAGCGCAGATCATCGTCGGGAATTCCCAACATGAAGGTTCGTTTTTTTCGCAGGGGGAAGGGGCGGGGTCGTATTCGGTCTAAGGAAAATTTTTCTGATAGTTAAATTTTCTTGCTTGCGGACGCTATAAGGGGAGGGGTGGGGACGTGTTTGTTCGTGGTTGGGAGTGGGGGAGGGGGGTTGAACTCTCCTTTTAAAGACTATGGCACGATAATTTGGTACTCGGTCTAAAATGCTAGCAGGGTGCTATATAGTAGGAAAATGGCGAAAAACGAAGTGAAACGGTAAAAACCTGCGGAGAAAAGCCTTCGTTCTTATGACTTCGAAGCAATTTCGGACGAGTTCTCCTAGGCATCTTGCCAATAACCGCTACGGTAGGTACGGCTGCATGTATGTACTCATATATCCATGCAGCACCGCGGCCGCTTCATATCAATCCCTTCGCTTCATATTTTACTTAGCAAATGAAGCAATACGAGCATCAGGTACGGTCGTCCATTTGTGGGCGGGCGGGCGCGGTGGGCGTCGGTCGGTATGTTGCAGCTTGATAGGGTACAAGGGTAGTATAAGGGTACCTTCCTTGGAAAAGGCGTTACCGCTCAGGGGCGCGGAATCCGCCCTGCCAGGAGTATTAATCCTACTCGATTATGGATTAACCGTGCCTACTGCCTTTAAAAGAAATCTGCGACGTTAAGAAAAATTTTTCCCCGACAGGACGTAAAACGGCAGAGATTGGTAACGGGGATAATGGGCGTTAGAGTGTAACAGTGATAATGGGTGATATGATAGCAATGGGTACTGGACCTTTTCCCTATCCATTTCCTTTTTTTCATTGCTGGCTTCATCGTAATCGTCGAAGTATTTTCTTTTCTGGTTTATTAGGGCGTGATAGCTTTGGTGTAATCTCACCTTTCTGATCAGCAACCATTTCCGTTCTAAGCCCTCTGAGTCCGTGCTAATTATTTCTGACGACCACCCATGAAAATAGCCTTCGTTAGCGGGTCCAGAGATCGCTCTATTAATTCTCACACGCATACCTCAATCACTGCTCTTGCAAGCAGCAGCATTGACCGACAAGCAGAAACCTTTCAGCGGACAAGATTGCGCTACTCGCAAACGTAGACGATGTCCCTTTTTTGCGGCTGAAGCGGTAGATAAAAGCTCCACGGCTTCACGACAATGACTTCGCTCGCCTTTGCGATCCTGACCCTCCTTATAATTTTCTTTTGCTAGTGACTTTAGCATGTGGTTATGGTTTCACTGTCCCTTGGTTGCCAAACACAGAGGAAAACCCTATCAGATGGTTACTTGATAGCGGGTGTGAGTCGCAACCCAGCGCGGGCCTCAAACTTCGCGAGCTACTCTGAAATCCATTCACTATCGGTTTCAATTCCACATGGCATGCTAATTTAGTGGTTTGCGTTCACTGGACTCACGAGTTATATTACTTTTTTCCGCCGAACCCAGCCGAACACTGCCATCCAATGGTCCTGAAAGGCTTGCCGTTTGTTGGGGTTTCCCAGCAAGGAGGGTCGTATTTGCTAACTGGAGGGTCGTATACGTCTTTGAGCAAAAAGATTTTCGGCTTGAGATATTTCTTTGCTTTTCCTAGCTTCACGTGCGTTACAGATTTCCCAACCTCTCCTCTACCCGCTCGAGGGAGACTTTTCTGGCGAAAGACCGGCGTTCTCAAAATACCATAGAGTGGGAGATCTAGGTTGACGAAGATAGATGCAATGTAAGAGAGGAAAGAAAGGATGGCAGGGTGAGTACCCATTCCTTTCTTTTCTCACTGTACATCCATTAGCGGGCGCGAGAATGTTCTGTAGTCAAGAATTGTATCACGTGAACGAACTGAGAGAAGAGAACTCGTTCACCTCCCGATCAACTCGCTATTTCTCAATTCCACATGGGAGTCTCTATCTCCAAAGGCGCTATCAGTGACTTCTATTTTTTCTTCAATAATATTTCGCTGACTGTTATTAGTGATGGTCCTGCAACTGCTCGTGGCAGTCCTGCGAGCGTATGTATCTTGATACCCTGTGCGCTTATTAGGTCAGCATGCAATATTGATGATAACTTGTAAACGATAATTAATGGGAGCGGGCTGTTATCAGCTCTGCGAAGCCGTCATATGGTGTAAGCCGTAGTTTATCATTACTTCACGTCCCACACTTTCCTCTCCCCCGCTCTCGTAGTTATGTTCCCAAAAATAGTGTGTTGGTCGTCTCCTGTGGTTATAAACCCTTCATGACCTTAACTAGTTACATAGCCTGGCCAAGTAGTCTTGTAAGGCCTTTGTTATGGATAGAGTAGGCAGGATATTTTTAACCAGATATCGTTTCTCGTACTATTCCTTTTTTGCCATCTACTTGTTACTGGTTTGGTTATAAACCGATTGAAAGAAAAGGAAAGCATGTATGTTACGAGGGCTATTAAATGTAATCTCGGTATAGGTATGGAAGGAAAGGCAGAAAATCCTGAATAAAATTTATTTTTATGTGGTCCCCATAACCTCAGTACACTTGTTTGTTCTAGAAACTAAGTTTTCAAAATCCTCTAATAATATTTTTTCTCCTTCTCTCCAAAATGTGCTTTAGCCGCCTTCAGCTCTTCAATGTCAGAAAACGCTTTCCACGAAGATTTTTTAGGTCGAGGAACAAGAAGTAATCACTAATCATTTTCTCAATTTTCTTTTCATTTTCTCAATTTTCTTTTCATTTTTCTCAATTTTTTTATCAATAATCATTTTCTCAACATTGTCGCATCAGTCGTTATGGTCTTTTTTCACTAAAGATAAATAGAATAACATTAATGATAACTAAATAGAATTTCATATTTACACCCTCACGGAGTGTCGCTACCTAAATGGCTCAGATAACTTAAAATAAATTCAAATTGACTGAATAACTTGAATTCTTTTGTCACTGCAAACTTACCCCGATTCCGAAAATACCTTGAGCTGCCCTCGTATGTTACTCCCTCGAAGTTGCATTTTTCTCTTTTTTCGAACCTATAGAGTGAAACTTGAGGACAAAAGTTTTTCCAGTGAAATACGAGCCTCTCATTTGACAACTGGTTCTTTTTCAAGCGAACTACATAGCTCTTTTTGATTCGGAGAACAAGTTTTCCGCTCTTTGCTCCTTATCTGATAATTTAGCTGGCGCTGTTGAGGTCATTTCTAATCAAAGGAGGAAAATTGAAGTAATTTTTAGAACAGGACTAATTAACGAGACTGGAGAGTTGCAGGCATTCGAAGTTGTTCTTTGCTGTGCTAGCACTCGAGAGCTAAGACTTGCTGTTCCTCAATGTGACTTCCATTGTTTTTCTTCAGCTTTTTATTTTCCGAGTGATATTTTTTATTCTGAATAACGTCAGGTAATGAAATAATACTAGTATAATGTGTAGATTATAGTAAAGGAGAACTGAAGCTACCACATGGTAACCCTCGGTGCTTCATTCCTCTTCTCCCTAGCGCTAGTCCCGCACTGTCGCACGGCTCGCAGTCATTTTTGTTATGACTGGGTCGTCTTGGGGCTTTTATTGTGACGGGGTCGTCTTGGGGCTAGAGCTGGTATCGTCACCATTTTTGCAAATTTTGCAAGGTATGGTTTGTGCCTCGGCAGGGATTGAACTCGTGACTCAGTGTGCAGAATCCCTCCGTCGGGACTTAGGTGCTATATTTTATTATGTCTGTTATATCCTATCTGATCTTACTACATGTCCTGTCCTATCTCCTATCTTATCCTACTACCCTATTTGGATTATATGTATTGTGAGTTTGGTGGATGTCGTGAAAAGAAAGGAAAAAAATGAAGAAAAAAAGATCGAGTGTCACGAAAAATCAGAAAAAATCATGCAAAAATCTCGTGTTCCCGATGGGTCAGCAGTTCTTCAGGGAACCGCTGGGAGCATTTTTTTGCTATTATACAACCTTGCACGGAGATCCTGGCTGAAAGAATCCCGTTTCCTCTCGACCCCTGCTTTGCTAGTTCTGCTTGAGAATGCTGCCCAACTGTCCGGCACCATTTGTACGAAGTTCGTTTGCCAAGAACATTCTCCGTTTTCGCATTCGCCTCGTGCTCGAAAAAACAGCCGAATGGTCGCTAACGCGAGAGATGAGGGCAGGGTAGAAACAGGAGAAGAAACGAGAAAGTACAGAAACGATAATCACTTCACAGCTAACTCGAAAGCTAGGTACGGACCACGTCCGCCCTTCCTGAGTGATGGATGCGGCTCCGTCGCTGGGCATTTTCGCCGAATTTACAATGTGGATACCGCCTTGTGTCCGTATTTACCGTTTTGACGTGAAAGAATCAATCCCTTGACCTGTGTTGGTGAGAAACCGAACGTGACGGCAAGAAAACGTAGACGAAGTACCTTAGTAGGCGGAAACGACACTCAGATACCACTACCAAAAAAGAAACATAATTTTGAACGAGTTCAGAAGCGTGGCGCATTCTGAAGGGGCTGCTCGGCGGCTAGAAACTTCCAAATGGAAAATCGGAAGCTGAAGCGTTGATGGCTTTTCACAATTGAGATGGAGGCAAGGTGGTGCAGTGGCAAGTGGCCGGCTTACCATGCGCGTGGTCCGTGGTCAAATCCCTGATCGGTTCGTTCCCAAGTCAACCAGGCCTTCTCCGCTCCGCTCTCCGCGGACGGTAGCTTAGTGCCAGGTTAGTACGGGAGGAAAAGAACACCGACTCGTACATTGAATTGCCCCGAAAAATCATTGCATAGACCACAGCGCATTCAATAAGCCACTACGATCCTGAATAGAAGTGGAAAGCGTGCCGCATCCCAAAAAAGTTGATCATTGGCAAAGACTTTATCCTTTTTTCATCCTTTTCATCTGAAAATTACAATGTCCCACTAACTTTTCGAGGATTGAATACAACTTCAGTAGGATAGCTTGAGTACGGTATCGACGTGACATTTGAAGCTGCCTACGCTTCGAATGCGTCATACGCCGCGTATACGCTGAATCGTAGTCATCACTGAATTTGCATTTCTTCGTGCAACCACCAAGAATCGTTCAGCGTCATGAAAACATTACGTCTAGTTGATCGATATCGATCAGATATATTACTTTTATTGATTTTTCTAGCGCAGTTCTGCTTGGTGGGGGTACCGAATAGTATCATAGTCTGCTAATCTTGTACAAACCACCCTCTAAATCCCTGTGGTCGAACAATTTCGCAGCTTCACTGGAGTTTACGGGCCTGACCAAAGTGAGACCTATTAATCAACGCGAACCAACAAAAGGAACAAGCAAAGTGCAAGATGCCCCCTCCAGGCCGAATAGCGCCATTTCTTGATACCAGCTTTATCGGCAGATACAGTTAGCGGCCGGTTCCTTCTATTCGTTGACTACATGTAATCAACGCAGGAATTTTAGGGCTGTAAAAGCTAATCAGGGAGGAAATGTGCGTGTTATCACGACATCCTGTGGGTTATAATCAATACAGCGAAACTTCCTGTAGTTGATGTGTGCCTCTACATGAGTGAATAGTACAATATTTTGGAGATTGGTACGCCACGATCTCTTCGTGAACCTTCCTTAGGTCCTACTTTGCTCGACATCACTGTGCTGAGAGATACGAGCAGGGCACATCATTAGTTGGGGGTTCTGGTCGTGTCCGTGCGACCCCACCCTCTTTTTAGGTGGTTTACGACTATGGTTCTTCCCTCTTTATTGAGCTCTCTAGCACGGAGGGGGGGGGATGTACCGCGAGGAAAGCACTTTTCTCCACTTCCATTTTTCTACCTCTCTACCATTCCTTGAATTTTCCCAACTTTCTACCACTTTTTCCGAAATTCCCCGAAAATGTTCCTACTTTTACAGAAAAATTTCGCTGTGCGCGGGGCTGGGGGAGGGTGGGGGGAAGACGCTCCTTCCTTCAACTCATGACAACCACGACCCTCCTCCCCCTTCTGTTTGGAGAACCCAACAGCGATGTTCCTCTGATGATGAGTTATTCTTATGCACAACGCGAGGCCTTATGGGTCCTGCCATGAAATCTCTGTAGAGCAGCACTAGCTAGAGGATTAGTCGTGGTCTTCACGGAGCACGAAACAGTGCGCGCGAGAGTATGTGTTGAGCCGAAATGGCGTCCTTTCAAGGCGCGAAGCACGGCGCCCTGATGAGGATCAAGCATTCTTCATATCGTATAAAGATATTGTGTGGTCACAGTAGTCAGGGAGCAGCGAGCCTCCCGTACAAAAAACAGGCGTGAAAATATCGAGAGGATCGAAGTTATCGGGTTCGAGCTGCGTTCATAGAAGTGTGTAGCTCTCTCCTGCTCGGTCACCGATAATAGGGAGAGTTGAGGGATCTAGTTAGAGATGGAGATGGGGAGTTAGCGAAGGGAAGTCGTATCGAAAAGGAACTTTTAACGGAGGATGCGTAATTTGCAATTTTGTGCGCCCAAACGCGGTAGGACGTTGCTTTGGAACTGTCACAAACTGGAATTGCTTTGTGAATCGCTGTAATGGCACAACAAGAATAATACCGATTGATTACAGGTGATAAACGTATAGTAGAGGCAGTAACCACGTTTAACTTTGAACATTTACCGTTTCGTCTAATTTTAGAAGGCTGATTTAGTGCAAGCCTTTTATCGCCTGAAGATATTTCCTCTTTTATTGGTGTTTTTTGAATTTTTGTTTTTTTAGTCTTGTGTCCTTGTGGCATTTTCGCCGAGAATTCGATGAGAAGCCATCAAAGTTGGTGACTTGTTAGTGGGAATTCTAGGTTCCCCTTGGTTACGCGCCGTTATCGAATGAGTAACGAAAACAATTATTCCGACACTTTCCTGCCGACCAGGAATGCCCGGGCGTCACCGGATTTTATTGTGTAATTATTTAGATTTTATTTGCGGGATTATCAGGTTGATTTTTACCGTGCTGGGAGTCCTCCCTAGATCTGATTTGGAATAATGGGCAACGCGTTCGTCAATTAAGCTCTCGTGTTGACCTAGTTTATACCGGCGTTACTTTTTTCGCCCCACTTCCGTTCACCCTCAAAAAGATTGTCGGAAAAGAAAAGTTACTGGCCTAGTTGAGAAATCGATGAAATGAGAAATTTTGGAGGGGCTGAAAGCAAGTAGTTAGCTCAGAATGCGAATCGCATGTGCCCGTTGAAGGAAACCTAGCAGAAGCTATGGTTCCTGTGTGGTAGTTCTTTTTTTCTGTTCTTGTTTTTTCTTCCAGCCTTTCTTAATTTATCTTTCTTTCCTTCTCCCTTTATTTCTTTCCTTCATTCATTCTTTCATTTCATTTCTTTGCTTTGCTTTTCTTTCTGTCGGGTACGTGCGTGCCTTGAAGGCAGTTGGCGCGGCAAGTCCCTAAGACGGGTAATATTAATCAGGGCGCATCGCTGTTGGGAATCCCAATAGGGAAGTCGTATTTGGCCGCCAGAAGAGGGGGTCGTATTTGGGCTGGGGAAAAAGTTATTTTGATAGTTGATCATGGACATTGTAAAGGGGGAGGGGTCGTACTTGGTCATTGTTGGGAGGAGGGCGGGGTCGTATTTACGTTTTGGCGTTGCAGGAGCGGTGATTGACTTTTACAGAAGGCCGGAACGGGGGGTCGTACCATCTTCCAAAAAAGGGGGAGGGGTTGTACACACTCGAGCAAGATCCCCAAGCAATGCCCTGATGTTAATACTCCTGGCAGGACGAAGTTCTGCGCCTCTGAACAGGCGCTGCGCCTTTTCCAAGGAAAGCACCTTTAGAAGGCCCTATCAAGCTGCAACATACCGACCCGGACGCCCACCGCGCCCGCCCGCCCACAAATGGACGACCGTTCCTGACGCTCGTATTCGATTCATTTGCTAAGCAAATTATGAAGCGAAGGGATTGGTATGAAGCGGCCGCGGTGCTGCATGGATATATGAGTACACATATGCAGCCGTATCTACCGTAGCGGTTATTGGCAAGATGCCCACAGGAAACTCGTCCGAAATTGCTTTTCAAGCCATTAGGGTCGAAGACTTTGCGCCGGTTTTTACCGTTTCACTTCGTTTTTTCACTCTTTTCTCACCACATAGCACCCTGCTTGCATTTTCGTCCGAGTACTACATTATCGTGCCATATGCCTTTAATAGCATTGCTTCCAGGCTAATTCAAGTCATGTACTAATCCATGCCATTCGGCTTTACCCTTTTCCGAATCCTCATCAAGAGAGCTGTTCCTTACTTGATTTTTTAAACTATATTCGATCATCCCTGGCACGGTTTGGGCTCGGTGCTCAGGGAAATAATCTACCCCTCCAGCGCTTAGCGCTTCTTGCTTTTTGGAAGTTTTCTGCCTTCTTCAAATCATCATGCGCTGATGACCTGATGATTTCTCAGCTTTTCTAAAAGCATGAAAACTCAGTTCAATTGATAACACAGCCTCACAAATTCCAAACTTTCTGCAACTGATTTCTCTTCTTTTCCTTGCTGAGGAGCACGGAAGGAGGAATATGCTTTTGCTCGGCTTCCGTCTGAGGGCACATGCGAAACGGAAGCTGAGCTATCCCTTTGCTTCCGACCACCTCCCCTCTCCTCAATGATTCTCACTTATTAGATTTTACAACATAGTCCAATAATCTCAATTTCATGACTTTTTTCTAGCTGCTCTTTTGTTTAGTTATTTGTTTGATACGTCTAGTCTCTTCTGACTACTTATGCTGAATACTTTACTTGTTTTTCACAAATTCTGCCATTTTTTTCCGACTACTACGGTACCCTTCATCCCGAAGCCCTAATGGCTTGAATTCGTTATTCTGAAGTTCTTCGAGAGCATTTTCTCATGAAGGATACTCATCTCCATTATGAAAGTCGTTCACTCAGCCTCTAATGCCGTTCGGCGTTTTATACTTTTTATGGTTATGTCTGTCTCAAAGATCTCATAAAGCACTTTGATTACGTCGTCATCGTGGGGCATATAATTTTTACGAGCATGCATAAGTCTTCGTCCGCTGCATTCACCGAAATCACTTAGCTGAGCTGGAACTTCGGCTTTCCGTTACCTACATACTTGGGCCACTCATTGGGCCCTCCCGTGCTGTTGAGCACATCGGGTGATGAAATCTTTTTGACACCCTCCTGCGATTTCTGAGCCTTCGTTCCTGGAGATGCAATTCAGGAATCATTATCCAAAGTCTGTCTCCACGTGCTTCTGTGACGGCCTCGTGCTCGCTTGGCTCTTGGCGCAATCCAGGTGGATGGGTCACTCGCGCGTAGCTCTCCCATCCCAAATTATTTAAACCCTTCAAAGGCTGGATGCCGCTCAGGGAACGCCCTGCCCCTTTTTCAGAATCTCCTTCAAATTTTCTAGTTTTCCCCATTTTGCTTGTCGATGGTTCGAGCTGGAGGGGGGGGAGGTGCATCAAGCCAACTACTTGGTTTCAATCAAGCATAGAATTCAATACAACTTTGGTGGCGGCACCAATTACGGGGAGGGACACATGTGAACCGCGAAACGTCAACAAGCGGGAAAATTTCTTTCCCAACGAAGCAGTTTACTCTCAAGACAATTACGACCGCTCCTACCCCGCGGCGACCAAATACGACACCCTCCCCCTTGCTGAGACTCCCTCACGTATGACGTGGTCTGATGATACTATAGCGCCAACACAGAAGTCGGCACTCATGTCCCCCCCCCCCGCGAGGAAGAGTGCGCATGAACTGTGCCATCGTTTTTTTTATCGCGTCTGCGGGAGCATTTTCCATTTGTCATATGCAGTGGTTATACTGCAGTGGTTACATGTATACTGGTGGCGTGTACTACCCTGGGTGAGCAAGTGAAGGAAACATTTTCGAAAATGACCTTCTAAAGCAGCCAGGGAGTTCCGGAATGTAGGGAAAACCTAATAATTTGAGGGTGGGTGGTCTTGCCCGCATGCGTCAATTTCCACTTCTCCATTATACCTGAGATCGCTCTCCACTCTAGTTGGTACAGCTTCTAGAACCGAAGAACTCTCTTACTCCTTGTGCCTGAGATTCTGCAAACTTCTACATAAATAGAACACCCAACCAATTCGCTGGAAAATCGCTTGAACGTTTATTGCTTTGACCATGAGAGAATAACCCATCAAGCTGCGAAATCTCATTACCCTATCCATAGCAACAGTTTTCCAGGTGGAACTAGAACCTGAAAAACTAATTATCCATGGGAATGGGATGCTGAATACGAAGCTGGCCTCCAGTGCTACAGCTTCCAGTGCTACAGTTTCCAAGAATTCTGTTGATAGACGTTTTTGATGCCTTATTAGAAACATCCTATTTATTTTTTATGTTTTTGTAATAGTTTATTACATGTTGGCGTAGGTAGTGTAGTGGCAAGTGGTCCACTTTCTACGCGAAGAGTTGGTAAGACAAGTCCCAGATTGGCTCCCGCCCAAGCCGACCTATTTCGTCATCGCTCTGGGGGCAGTAATTTGGAGCCAGGTTCGTCTGAGAGGATAATCACTGATTTTAGCATCGACTGGCCTCGGCAATTCATCGTAAAGTCTGCTCATTACAGATGCCCGGGCGTTTCAGGACGGGTGTATTTGGCCCGGCGCCTGCCAGTTTTCCATCAGTTGTTGAAGCGGGGTGAGCGACAACAGTTGGAGGAAATGTGTTGGCGCCGCGCCAAGTCTGACCCTCTAAAACGCCCCATTATCCGTAGCGAACAAGACGTTATACGCCACACCGCATCCACTATGTCACTACGATTCTGAATGGAAATAGAATGCATGGCACAGCCCAGAAAGTGATCGATCAACGGCCAAAACTTTCTCTTTCTATAATTTATTATTCAATATACTATTCATCTTTACTTATTATTATCATTATTGTTATTATTATTGCTATTATTATTATTATTATTATTAATTTATCGATTTTATTCTAAGCTTCCAAGGTGAATCAATGCAATGATAAATTTTAGCAGGTGTGTTGTGCGTTGCCTATGTACTCAAGAGCAACTGATTGGTATAAAAAGCTCAGATATCATCTTTCAAGCATTGAGCAGCTTTTTAACCCCGGCTGAGACTCCTTAGAGCCCTCTCGGAGTTTTGGAAAATTTTCATTGAACATTTTTTTAATTCCTTTATAACTTTCATGTACTTTCCTAGGGAAATTTGCATCGCAATCAGGGCCTGCCGCTGGGGAAAGATTTTGCCGAACCGAACCCCCCTCCATCCGTCTTATCTGCCATCTTCCTGAATCTTTCCAACTTTCTGTGACATTTTGCCGGAATTTTCTGCCGAAGGTTCCCCAATTTTCC
>MU916544.1:0-10284 GCA_036418165.1 Cooperia oncophora | reverse complement strand
TAGCGGCGGTAAGGCCCAAGATCGCGCAAGTGACTCAGAGGTCATATTCGGTCGCTGGAGGGAGTAGGCGGGAGGGGCGTGTGTTGCATTTGCCTTTGGTGGCTTCGCTTGTTAACGTTTCTCCGTTTTTACTGATTAAAACAGGAGAAAGGAAAAAGTAAAGCGCGCTGAGCGGGCTACATGCCGCCTCGCACCCTTCCCCACCTCCCCCAAGATGCCACGAAGGTTTTTTGGGGCGAAAAAGTGAGGGACGTGATGAAGTTTCCTGGGGAGGGCGGGAGGGGGGAGTAGTGAGGGGGGGTTGTTCTCAAAAAAAGACGGAGAATTGATAGGAAGTTGAGAATACTCAGGGAAAGCTAGGAACATGGTAGGCAGTTTCTTGGGGAAAGTGGATTCATATCAGAAGAGAAATGCTTGAGGGGGGGGGGCGTGTTTTGTAAAAGTTTCTCCAAGAGGGAAAAAACTCAGGTACTTCGAGGGAAGGAGAGTGAACTCTTACCTCCAAAATGTGTCTTGTATTCTATCTTAGTGGCATGGGATGGTGCAGGTGTTCGCAAGTAGCAAACATCCGCATTGGAATCATCTGTAATGAAAGATGAAAGGCTCCTGAAAGATGACAAGTGGGAAATGAAAAGAGCTGCTTACCTGTACCAAACCTGTAGTATTCCGACTCGAAACAGTATCGTATCAACCCGTAGAACCGTGTACCTTTCAAGTGCTCATGATCGGTGATATATCGAAAGCTGACGGAGAATAAACAGGCAGTTATGATCGCTACCGAAATCAGAGCCAACAATGATGAGCTGATTAGGAATATCACACGAGATTTCGATGCAACGGTCATGATGCACTGAAAAAAATCAGATGAACGAAAAATAGGGTTTCAGATTGAGGTTTGCACCTCCAGTAGGAGCAAACAGAGAACGAGTTTGGAAGGAAATTCGAAGTTGATTAAAGGGAAAAGCCGAAAAAAATAGAGAAGTCACGAAAATCGAAAGAATTCAAATCGCTGAAACCTCTGAAAGAAATGGTACCAGAGGGAGAGAGAGAGAGAAATGGATATTTTTTTAGTGGCTGTCTTCTTTGCTCTTTTTCTCCTCACCCTCTGTGTTCATGTCTCGTTTATTTGTTCGAGCCCTTCGAGCTTGTCACACCCATAACGATTTCTTATCTCACGCCCTTAGCCGACCCGGTTTGGTTTTAACTGAACGACTCTCTTGCTAATTCAATATCTTCGCAGGTACCTCGACCGTTCGAAGTGGTCCTCTGCTCCGTATTTAACATCAAGGTTCAACCAACTTTCTATATGCGCGCAATGCGTCTTTCACCTCAATTATTTACTTTACTCTAAGAAGTAATGAACATGCAACTAGTTGGCATGGTGCAATAAACTCTCGTACGCTCGTATGGTCTAATGGACTGATTTCTCCGCCCTCACGGTCGGCGCATCTTTCCTGCCGCAGTCCAGCAACGAACAAGTATGCGCCCATCCAGCTACAGTTTAGCAGTAGTCATGGTTTATGCGTACGGAATATTATTCAGACGGCAAAAGGATCGGCGGAGGTAGAGGAGAAAAGTTGAGCCTCCGAAATCCTAAGAAACATGTTTCTAGTTTTACAATTGTCTAGTTTGTTGCTTTGCCTAGGGAAGCAGGAATGTTTCAGGAGAAAAATTCCCTGAAATCGAAATCATACAAGGTTGGAGAGCAGGGCTCTTAGGCTCTTTGGACACTTTCAAATCATTCGAAAGACATAGGAAACGAGGCTACAAAGATGGATGATGTGAAATTTTTGGGCAGTCTTGTGATTTCTGAAACTCCTTTTCTCTCAGTTGCTTTAAAAGTGTGACTCTGAGCTACTGCACTAATGTTATGTATAATAACGCCTTCTCCTCCGTGCTCGAACCGTCTTGTGACACGAATAGCTTTCTCGACAACAATCAATAGTTTAAAAACGAAATTAATGTTAAGTACATAATCCATGGCAAATGTTGGTCATGCGGTCTACAACAACTGTTGGGAGGGGTACCAAGAAGTCACCCTTATATGAAAACCTAGTGCTTCGAGCGCTCTTTCTTTCAACTAGTGCTGTGAGAAAGAGCAAGAGCGCGCGTTGGTGGGAACTACAACAAGTTAGTTGATTATTCAGCGAATCATCGTTGGCCATTCTCTTACAGGGAGGGTCGCACATGGTCGCTGGGGAGGTGGGGGCCGTATTTAGTTCTAGACAAACTTTTTTATAACACATTTTCCTTGCTTCCAGACGTTATGAGGGACGGGTCACATTTGCTCGCTGCTGGGAGATGGATGGGGTCGAATTGCTTTCTGGCAGAATTTTGCTGTATTTCTCGTTTCACATATGCTACCGACAGCAAAATTTTGGAGAAAAAATAGAAAAATTTTCGGGAAAATTTCCAGAAAAACTGGTAAGAAGTTGGGAGCATCTAGAAAATCAAACTCGGATTAGTCGACTATTTAATCGAAATAGCGAAAATAACAAACCTATATAATATTCAATTCTGTTGAGGGATCACCCAGGAGAATGCCAAGGTTGCCCAATTTTACTCCAAAAACCAAAAACAGGAATGAATTAAACAAGAATAAAGAATGAAGGGAAAATTTTGTTCTTTAAATCTTTTAATTCAATTTACCTCACGATTTGATTCAAGCATTCATTTTTTTCTTTTCTTAAATTTTCCACCGACGCGGAGGCCTCTAACATACTATTAAACACGTACAGTCGTTATCACTGACATGAGTCGGGACGTCCGTGGGGCGTGCGTTTTGACGCGGCGGCAGCCCGCTTTGCGTCCATCGTTACCGCTTCGGGTGTTGAATAAGGGACTGGAGTCACGGCAAAATCTACGCTCCGCTGGCACGCCCCGACTCACTCTAGAGCTAACGACTGTATTACATAGGGTTGGTTGTGGAGATAAAAAGTTTCCCACCAACCCGTAAAAACGCAAAGACGCAAGTGCACGAAACCAGTTGGGAAGCGCTAGACGATGACGGTTTACCTCAGAAAGGAAAAGCTCCCCTCCGTGGTCAGGGAAAACCCAGAGCGGAGTGTGGATCAGCCAATTTGTTTCAACGGTGCAAAGTGTGTCAGTTAAACCCGCAACACTTCTTAGCAGGTGTAGACCAATGTTTTCAACCCCTTTGCGAGCCTTCGTTTACGCCAAGTCCTGCAATTGTAGCTTAAAGTTAACGAGCGAAGCAAGTCACCAGCCCAACACTTATTTTTTTCTGTTGGTTTTGACCATCGCTGGCCACACACATTGCCAAGACTTACGGAAATGGGAGGATGACTTTCCATGAACTGAGCACATTGACAATTCTTTTAGGGATCTATAGGTACCTTTTCTACCATGCTTTCTGACAAACTGCTTAAGTTGTGATCCCAACGTAAACACCCCATCAATCACTTTGTAATTTATGACGTAGTTCGGGCTCGCTTCAATCAGCTTTGATGTTCAAATGCTGACTCTCTTCGTTTTTCTCTTCATTGTGCCTAAGGAACGAGAACTGATAGAACTTTCAGTGCTCCCTAAAATCATCCGGGGCCAGTCCACACCTTTCGCCGTCGTTGTCGAGTTTCCATCGTCTTCGCTACGAGCGCAAGGCTATAAACAGGCGGCTTTCACTCTTTGTGCAGTGATTCAAATCTGTGTCAATGGTGTGTTGGTCACTTTGTAAACACACCCGAAATTCTTGACCATCACGGCTATAGATCCGAATGAAATACCACAAATGTATCGGAGGCCAGTTATAAGCTCTAGCAAGAAAAAATAGGGTTACAGCAACTTCTGGACAAGGAAATATTGGGTTGATGAAAAAGTTTTGATAGGGTTTTTGAAGTTCCAGAACTTTCGATTCTTGATCGATACCAATGATCTACCATGCGATAGTGTAGAACATTCTAGAACTTCTCCGTAATGGGTATATATAGGCGCGATTTCTCCTTTAGCTTAAATCACGATAATTCCATGTTCGATACATCATTTTCTACAAGTGGCGCGGAGGGAACCGTTCGCAACATCAACAGCGTACGGGGGAGGACACCACTTCCATCGCTGCGGTCCATCGCTGGTTCGCTCGCTTCAAGGAAGGAGACACGGACTTCGAAGACAAGACCCCCTCGCCGTCTACGACTCCGTCATTCTCGACGCTGTTAAAGAGGATCCGGAACCTAACAACTTGCGACGAGACTTGGATGTGCCCAATCAACAGTCGTCGGTCGCCTTCAGGCCCTCGGTTACAGAAAAGTGCTGACTCGATGGATACCTCATGTCTTGACCGATAGCATGCGGTACACCCGGGTATCCATTTGTCAGTCTCTCCTTCCGCCCACATCGCAAGGAGTTTCTGGAGGACCTAGTTACTGGAGATGAAAGCTGGATCCTCTACGACGCTAACAAGCACCGCGCCGTCTGGCTCCCGCGAGGAGAACAGCCGCCGACGCAAGCCAAATCCGACCTCCACCCCAAGAAGTTTCTCCTTTGCTGCTTCTGGGATTCAAAAGGAATGCTGTACTACGAACTGCTCAAGCAAGGCCACACCGTCACCGCTCCCTATTACGCTGGTCAGCTGCAGAAACTTGCGGAAGCCGTTCGAGAAAAACGGCCTAGACGAACTTTTGTGCACCTCCTCCATGACAACGCTAGGCCTCACATAGGTAAAGAGACCCGTGCAAAATTGGAGGAGCTAGGCTGGGACACGGTTCCACATCCACCCTATTCACCTGATATTGCCCCCTCAGATTACCACTTGTTCCGGCCCCTCAAGGCTTTCCTAGCAAAAAACGATTCGTCAACTATGACCACCTTGAACAAGTGGTCGGTGACTTCTTTGACTCCCAATCTCCCCAGTTCTGGGAGAAGGGAATCGCTGACCTGCCCGTTAGGTGGGACAATGTTATGACTAACGATGGTTATTATATTGTTGATTAGCTTGCATTGTTTGCTGAGTTGTAAAACAAAACAGAAAAAAAATCCCAACCCTATGAAAACTTTTTGATCAACCTAAGCGCCGGTTTCCTAACGAAAAGGCTAGATAAGGAGTACAAAACACTGACATCACATGCAACCTTCACACCTGCAACTGAACTTTCCCGAGAAGTGCTGCTCTTTTCTGTAATGAAATAGTGGCGCGCTGAAAAAGTGTAATATTCGGAGTATTGTGTTACACGTGCTAGTGATCCAGTTTTTTTGGAGAAACAATGACAAGCCATTGATTTAGTAGCCATTGAGAACCGCTTTACGTTGTGCGTTCTACTCTGAGATGGAGGGAGAGAGTCGTCTTATGATAATTTGATATTTCCTATTTTTGATGGTGATCGTTGATTTTTCTTCTTTCAGCGACGTCCACAGTAGTGGATGATTTCGCAGTTTAACGCTTAGCTGTTTCTTCTAATAGTTGAATGACTACCTGTTTTCGCTAATGCCCAACAGGTACTGCGTGGAGGAGGGAGTATTCAGGAAGACCTTGCAGGAACAGTGACCGCGACATGTGGCTATAAGAGCGGATCCGAGCGAGAGATTGTAAGAGGCTATTTAAAGCCAGTTACTGCCACGGCACATGATTAGCTGGGAATTTTGCGGTCAACTCCGTAGACCCCCCCTCCACCTAATTCCCTTCTCTGATACTATCGAGCTGTCGAGCGGGGGAGGGTATATAGCATATGTGAAATGCAGAAACCCTCAAGGAAGATACGACCCCTCCCTACCCATCCTACCTACCACTTTCTTCAATTTTCCAAACTTCCTACCTTTCTTCCAGTTTATCCGGAAGTTCCAAAGAATTTCCCTATTTTTTCCGCGAAATTCAAAATATGCTGTGTTTGCAGTTTAGCAGGGGGGGGTGGGGGACGGAGGGAATAGTGAGAACACCAGACCGGTGTGATTTTTTCCCAACTCCATAAAGTTTCTCTCAGTTAGGCAAATACCACCCACCCTCCTCTCTTCCGAGCATCAAGCAAACACTAACTTCCCTCCCTCCCCCCCACCCTTATAGCGTCCGTGAGATAAGAAAAATCAGCTATCGAAAAAATTTCCTTGGAATAAATACGACACCCCGACTCTCCCAACATCAGGCAAATACGACCCCC
This sequence comes from Cooperia oncophora, assembly GCA_036418165.1. Taxonomy (NCBI): domain Eukaryota; kingdom Metazoa; phylum Nematoda; class Chromadorea; order Rhabditida; family Trichostrongylidae; genus Cooperia; species Cooperia oncophora. The sequence continues at coordinate 4,180 of MU916544.1, read as the reverse complement.
CTCCCTTATAGCGTCCATGAAGCAAGAAGAACCAGTTATCAAGAAATTTCTAGGACCAAATACAACCCCCCCCCTCGTTGGATAAGCTCCAACGATGATGTGCCATGGTTGCTGCTTTGATGAGAAGGAATGACCTGTTGTATTTGCTATTGGCATTTTCTTAAAGGCGGAATATATTAGGTTGTCCGGAAAGTTCTTAGCGTTTTGTGCACCTAATCTTTGTACATTCACTGCTGATTAAAAACTCATTCTGCCTTGCTTCTCAGTAGCACATCCTGTAGAGAATTTCTTGCGCTATCTGATGGTATAATTGCCGTTTCACCATTGCTTGATAAACCCTTTTTTCAAGATTTTTTCAAGCATGTGAAAAGAGCACTTCGGACGATTTTTTTCTTCGACTATAAATTGGGGCAATCCGCAATCGAAACAGCTCAACAAATTAACCAGGTGTGGGGGCCCAATAGTGCTAGAGAAAGCACTGTGCGGCAATGGCTCAATAAATTTCGTTCTGGAGATTTCAGCCTTGAAGGTGAGCCTCATAGCGGTCGACCTAAAGCAATATCTGACGAGGATTTTAGGGGGATTTTGAAGGCTGACCCATCCCAAACAGTTCGAGAGATAGCAGAAGAGCTAGGCCTTGGCAAATCCACTGTTGCAGATGGTCTGGAACGCATTGGGAAGGTGAAAAAACTCGACAATTGGGTGCCCCACAATCGGAGTGACCGGCAGGAATCGGCACGTCTCGAGGTTCCTTCTTCACTGCTTTTGCGCAAAAGAATTGACCCGTTTTTGAACGGATTTGTCACCTGTGATGAAAAATGGATCATGTATGATAACAGGAGACGTTCCGGACAGTGGTTGGATTTGGAGGAACCACCGAGGTAATTTTCAAAGCCGAACCCTCGCGAAAAAAAAATTCTGGTCAGGTTTGGTGGTCATCGGCTGTTGTAATCCACTATAACTTTTCATCACCAGGCCAAACCATCACAGCAGAACCCTACTGTGAACAAACCGACCAAATGTACCGAAAATATTGTCAGCTGCAGCCAACACTTATCAAAAGAAAGGGTCCGATTCTTTTGCATGACAACGCCCGCCCACACGTTTCACAAATCACTATCCATAAATTGAACGAATTGGGAGTTGAAGTTCTACCTCACCCACCATATTCTCTAGACCTTTCACCAACCGACTGTCACCTTTTCAGACATTTTCAGAACTTCCTTGCTGAAAAATACTTCATCAATTAAGACCAGGCAAAAAAGACCTTCGCAGATTTCGTGGATTCTCGACCACCCAGTTTTTTTTGATGGGATTTCTCGACTGCTGCCACATTGGCAAAAGTGTGCTGATTCGAATGGTGCTTATTTGGATTAAATCCGATGAGTGTTAAGAAAGTTATGATCGTTTAAAGTTAAACACCCAAAACGCTAAGAACTTTCCGGACAACCTAATAGAACTACCAGGACATTACATTGAATATTCCGGCCTCCGAAAGGAGGGGCTACAACTTACTTCTCTCTCGAACGGGCTACAACTACTCTTTTGGAATGATGTTGCCATTTCATGGCAACTTTCGATTTCTTATTACTTTCTTGGTTTTGAGTCAGATATAACGAATTCAACCAATCTCTAGATCCACTGGCGCTTTTTTGAACTCTATCCCTGTCATTTGCCAGCTCTCCCTCGCTGCAAAATTCATGACAAAATAGAGGGGTGTCGTCTGAGGGTAAACGACGAAATGAATCTTTTATGTTTTGCAGTGATATCCAACATATTTCTAGTTCCTTTTTAATAGACCGATACCTAGGCTGAAGGATTAGAACACTCACGTCAGCGCTGGTTTTTAAATAGCAACTGTTCACGTGGTAGCATCGAAAAAATCCCACGAAAGCTCAGCTGGTGCGTGGCTTGTTTGAAGTTGAAAAAAGTTGACGGGAATTTTGGGTTTGAATCGAAAGAAAGTCACGGCCAACCGTCAGCTGGGAGCAGCACCTGTCATCATAGTGGAAGGAATTCACATCAGGGGTCGCGGTTATTCGGGGATGGTGTCGCGCAGGTAGTCTTCCTATGAATCATGGGTGTTCCAGTGCAGATACGTGCCCTGTTTGGGTTCATAGGCGAGGGGGGGGGTCAAAAGTTGCTTCGAAACAAAACGCTCATCAACAAAATGTACACTCCATATCCTGGAGCTGGGAAGTGGGCGACCACGTACATTTTGTTGATAAGTGAGAGTGGCGTGGGAGGCGTTTCTCGTGAGATATTTCAATTCCAGGCAAGTGTGTAAGACATAAATACGATTGCCTAACCAGAGCAGTATCCCAGCAAAAGCCTAATCCTCGTCACGTTCAAATGAAGTACGCTGCCACGCCATTCTCATCTACAGGATATGGAGTTTTATGCACGCTATGTATACAGGAATCTTCTATTACCTTCAGAGAAAGAAGGGAATTTCCTTCATTTCCCTTAGCGATCGTCAATAGATAAAGTAGCAAATAGTGGGCTCGATTTGGTTAAGTACAGAAAACGGAAGTCATTGAATCAAATAGCGCGAAAGTTGAACGAAAAAGGCCAACATGGTCAAAAGGGCCTTTCTTATCGCTCCGTTTGTGAAGTGGACGAGCGTATTTCCAAGAGGGATCATCGCTGACTAGCGGTCAAGGAAAAATTCACGGCGATTGCAAAGTAACCATGAAAAGAAACATGATTTATGTGTTCGGCTTAGAGGGGGGGGGGAGAGCCTGCGCTCTTGATTGTTCCTTCTGTTAGTTCACGTAAAATAACAGGCTTCCCTGAAGTATGACTTGTAACTTCTGTGAAATGATGCGAATGAATCGTTTTGATTACAAAAATTCAGAGGTCTTCACAGGTTGGCATGCTGAGCTTAAGAGAGTACAGTTGGTGCCCCCACAAAGTATGATTGTGCCCGTAATTCCAAATTGACGGCAGATTTTCAAGACGATATCAGAAAGCGTTTTCAGCAAAAAGATAAAAACACACGTGAGTATTAGAAAGTTGGCCGCATATCGGGGATCATCTGGAAAAATAAACAAAAAAAAGAGTAGAAAGCCTAAAACTGGCAGGGTGTGAGTAAAAACGCTGACGGGCACATCATTGGTTGGGGATTTTGGTCGAGTACATACGGTTCATCCCTATTTCCGCCCTCTCGAGCTGTCGAGTGCGCGGCAGGGCACAGCATTCGATGGTGATTTTTGGTGAAGCTTCATGCACCCCACCCCCAGCTTTTTTTGGGGGGGGGGGTTCGGTACGACTCCGGCCTATACGCTAAGCCTTATGAAGTTTCTTCCCTCCTCGCGCCGGCCCCCCCCCTCCTTCCCCGAGGAGAAAAGAAACTTCATAAGTTTATGAATAAGTAAGCGCGAAAAATGGACAAAGTAACAATCCTGAATGATTCCCCCTCGCTTTTTGCTCATTTCCTCATTTCTACTATGCTCTAATTTCAGAAAGCGAGAAATAGAAAAGAAGGCCATTAGGTTCCACCCACCTTCCCTCGAGTCAAAACAAACTCTGGTACCTAAATCAATTGCAATTAAAGAAAAAAAAAACAGGAAATCAAGCCAATTCCTCCTAAGAGCACTCTGAGCGGTTCCAAGCAAAATTGCTGGGGCGCGCTCTGACGTGTATTCGAGTAAACTAGAAGAAGATAAATATTCGATATTCGAAGTAAACCGAGAAGAAGATAAATACGAAAGAGTAAATACGAACGAGAGCAAACCAGCCGCAATCAGCTGATTAAAGGCCGAGGTACCGGGGGAGGGATTCTGGGCAGGACCAGCCATGTGGAACGCGAGTTTTTCTAGCAAAGTGGGGTGTCTTGAATGAGACATAACCTTCCCTCAAAAGCGGACCTGTGGGGAAGAGGAGACCGTATTCGTGTAGAGGAAGGTTTGCACTTCCTAAAAGTACTGAAACGTTTATGAAGGTCGCAAAAATCACAGAGAAATCTGCCATAAGGATTCGTTGGGGAGTGATTTCAACTGAACAGGTTTGAATCAATATATTTTTTTGTAACTCAACATTTCACAAATCTGAGAACGGTTTCGAGTGTTTAAAGATTTTCTCTTTCTAAAAACCTCTTGAACTGTTTCTGAAGTTCTCGGGATTCATGAGATCTCGCGATGGGGATTTTCTTGGGAACACTCCCAGCTGCGCGAAAAAC
>MU916543.1:8231-18502 GCA_036418165.1 Cooperia oncophora | reverse complement strand
CGCCTACGACAGGCCGTGAGAGGTGCGTACAGCGGAAATAACCTCATCGACATGCCCTCCACAATGGAGACCAGGTGTTCCGGAACATTTCCTTCTGTACGCTCTCCAGATACAGGCACATGTAGGCGGTCGAATGCCTTCTCGAGGTACACGCAGGCTAGTTCGCAGGGTTGTCGCTTCTCTCGGTACCTTCACATTACCTATCTGGCGATGAAAATAACATCACCCGCTGCCATTCTGTTCTGTAGTCTATAAAGACATGATCGCACATGTCCTCAAATTTTCAATATCTCACCACAAGTGGCGAATGGAGTGGGACGGCTGGTGGAGAAGACGAGATGAAAGAAGTATTTATTGAGGAACAACCGCCCCTTTCATAAGGCAATCACAACAATCAACTATCACTATATTTGTTCATAGTCTTCTTTGGAATAACACCGGTCGGTTCGGTAAGGTTCATAGAGGATTCCCTATACTCCGAGGCGGGCGTTCTTGCAGGTTGGTCTGCTTCGTCTTTGTGATGATTATTATTCCTGCTTGCACGCGGTGATTCTTTCTTTGGTGGTTCACTGAGTTCAATGTCTTCTGTGTCTTCTGTTGATCTTCTCTATAGTGTGTTTGCGGACGCGGTCTTGGATTGTAGTGCTCGTCTTGCTTTCGGTGGCTTTTGAGGCTGGTTGTTTCCTCGTGGTCGTTTCCAGTTATTGTTGTTTCTGGAGCAGCTTCTTGGAGGTGTATCAACTGATGACTACGGATGATCACTTGTAGTGCCAATTTTCTTTCGACAGCTGTGATCCGTCAGTGCAATTTGTTCTTTGAAAGACTTTATTTGATTGAAGTTGTAAGTTCATGTTGAACTCGGTGGGATTCTCTTTGTGTCTTCGCACAACTTCAAGGCTTCATTAGTTGAAGATGTCAATATGAGGTTGTCGACGTAGATATTGTCTTCTATGTTCTTTGCTAGTTCCTTATCTTCTACCATCGTCTGTAAGTGATGACTGATTGTTCCAGCGAGCAGGAACGGTGAGCAGTTCAGTCCGAAAGTGACGCGAGTGAATCGATATATTGCCATGGTTTCTTGAGCAGGTGCTTCATGGATGCTACGAGTCCACATGAATCTGGTTGCATCTCTATCCGATGGGTTGAGGTGAACTTGCAGGAAGGCTTTCTTTACGTCGCTGGTGATTGCTGTTTCTTCTATTCTGAAAGCGATGTAAGTTGTCGCATGTTTTCGGAATTTCAACTAGACCCTGCGTCGAGACGTTGTTGAGCGATAGAGAACTCTCAATGTGTGCGGATGGATCCAATACGATTCCGGATTTGGAAGTCGTTTTCTGAGGAGTATGACTGCATGATGCGCTGAGTAGTGCACAGCTTGTCCTTCAAGGCTTTGCTCTTCACTGACTTCCTCAATTACTCCCTTTTTCAACCGGTTCATGATCGTGTCATGGTTGTGCTGCAGTACGGCTTCATTTTTCGTTAAATAAATCAATTTAGCCTTTAGAGGTCGGTAAGCGAGCTCGTTTGTCGTTCCGAAGTTGACTGCGAATTTGTTTTCCGAGGAAGGCCACAGTAGTAAGACAATCTTCTCGTTTCGTCGCTTATTGTCTTCGACTGTTTTTGCTGCGTTTCGTAACGTTCGGCTGTTGCGGAAAGATGAACCAGTGAATTGGCCGCGAGTGCCTGGTTTTTTTCCAAACTCAAAAATCTTCTAGACTCGACCGCGCTTGGGAATACTTATACTCAGTCACTCCTGTGAGTGCTCTGAACAGAAGTTTCCTCGACATCTCTTTGTTTTGCATCTCTTCGTCCTGATACGTCTTCATGTGCTCGTGTGAAAGGATTCAGAACTCGAGCATGTCCGACTAGAATCTGGGTTTCTAACTTATGTTCTGTGTCGCTGGCATGTTGAGCGCTATCTGGAGTTAGTTTCAAGGGGCAATAAGATTTGGCGTCGTAAACTTGGTCGATGAGGGTTGCTTGACCGGTTGAGGCTTCCTGGAGGTATCGGATGAGGTCTGTTTTTGGCGAATAACTGTCTGGTTGTTTGGGAGGCTCAACTTTCCTACAGATAGAAGTATGATGGCCCGTTTCTCTGCATATACCACAGGCTCTCTTGTGCAGATTGAAATGTGATCCCTTCGCCGCAGTTATGGCAGAGTTTTTGTTGCTTCATAATCTCGAGTCGCTTCTCCAATGTTGTGGCTTCGTTGCAGTCCCGTGGTTTATGTCCACTTTTTCCCGCAATAGAAGCAAGAGTTCTGACGAAACTGGCGAGGCGTAGTTTCGTGAGGGATGTCTGACATCGTCCGGGTGGTACCTTTGTTAGTGGGATCTTCGGATCTCATCTTTAATGTGCTCTTTCGCCGCTAACAGTAGCGATTGGGTGTCCCATGTGCCGTCGGCCTTCTGTTTTGACTTTTGCCGGAGGATGTATCTTTGGACGTCAGAACTTGCCAAGTAGCTGTTTCTGTAGAAATACGTTATCAACGTGCTCGTCCTTGATTCGCAGTTGAGAGATGATGGAATCTAGTTTTTCGCAAAGAATTTCCTGATCTTCTAAGCGATTAGTTTGAGCCTGTGTCGCTTGAAGATTGCAGTAGAGTCTCTCGATTAATGCTTCCTTGTCGCCGTATTTTCTTTGAGGTATGCTATCACTAGGGGATAAGTGTGCCCTGAAATCTCGAATTGCTTTACTGACTCTCTAGCATTTCCTTGGAGGGCATCCAGGAGGTAGTTGAGTTTGTAGAGGTCATCAATGTTTCTGAGTGAACGGTATGTTCGAACGTTTTCCAGAATGTTTCCCATTCCCAAATTTCGCCACTGAATTTGGGGATGGGGATTGGAGCTAGCATTTCTAACACTTCAGTTGAAGGCGGGGTATGGGGTACTTCAGACTCGATTGCTTGCTGAAGTATGGTCAGGGTTGTATGCGCTTCCTGTGCTTCGTCCAGGACTATGCGCGCTTCCTCTGCAACTGTTTCGGCCCTTTGTAGAAGTTCCGACCGCGCTGGTTCTTCTGTTTCCAGGCTGTCGGCCGCTGTGGTGTAGTTCTCCAATGCGATTTGTAGCTTGTCTGATTCCAGTTCGATTGCTTTTTTGGCATTTCTGATCCTCTTTCTGAGCATGTGGCGATCTTCTTGTCCTACTCCTTCGTCCGGGCGCAGAGTGAGAAGATCCGTCGTGCTTCGCAGAAGAGAGGTTAGCCTATTTATTGACCGCCTCAGGATTCCCTGGCGGATAGCTAAAGAGAGATACATTTCAGCCGACTCACAGAGCTGTCCTTGGTGTCCCTCTTCAGTTGTCTGTTGTGGTCTTCTGATGTTCTTGAGTTCTCCTTCTTTTTTGTTTGGCTTCTCGGCTCCTCGTACGCCTACACCAGATGTGGCGAATGTAGCGGGAGTGTGGACGGCCGGTGGAGAAGACGAGATAAGAGAAGTATTTATTGTGTACAACCGCCCTTTTATAAGGCAATCACAACAATCAATTATCACTCTAGTTGTTGATCATGGTCTTCTTTAGAATAACACCGGTCGGTTCGGTAAGGTTCATAGGGGATTCTCTATACCACATTCAAATGAGGTACTCCCACTGCACCTCCAGGATATGAGTGCACATACATACACGCGCGCATACATAAATACTTACATGCATACATACACCATACATTCATTCATACATATACATCCATCCCTACATACATATACATACACACATATATACATGTTACATACTCGCTATAAATTTGAGTGATCGCTCACCTTACAATATCTCGTTGGAAAAATAATAGCTGTAAACCGGTTGACTGCCAATGTGATAAACCCAAGAAATATACAACTTCTCAGTAGCAATGTCGCGCAAACCATAGGCACAGCTAGGTAGGACGGTGGAAGTTGTCGATAAAAAGGAAGCAAACGATATTTACGAGCTCGTATAGCAAACTCGGTATGGAGAAACAGGGCAATCTCTGCGATAGACTGAAAAACTGCATGTGAGCATCAGAGTCCATAATCATGCTAATCAAGAGGATGAATCGGGCTATGCTCACACTTCTCACTATAACGGATCGTTCAATTACAAAAGTAAGGCAATAACTGCCGAAAATAGCGACAAGAGTGTCGACCATCTTGCTTTGTTCCCCTCCCCTCTCACGCAATGTAAAACCCTTCCCCCCACCCTCCCCTCCCGAATCCACCTAAATCACAGTTCTGCCAATCACACAGCTTTTGCTACCTTTTATGAATTCTTGCGAAGAGCAACAGGTAGAAAGAGTGACTGTCCTATTAGAAAGCGAGCCGTGATAGAAGAAGACAAAGTGCTCGCTACTTAATGCCATCATTAGCATATAAAGTTCGCGTGACTTCTTGAACTTTCGTGCAGATCCTGTTACGAAACCGGGAAACGCAGACAGTTAGAGGACAGCGCCTGCAAAAGCATCGAGGCGTGCAAGAAAAAATGGCGAGCAAGGACACGACAACGCGGTTAGATTCCGCACCCGACTGTTACCACGCGCGCGCAAATTTGAATTCAAACTGTAGTTTGAATTATCTTCCCGCGCGCGCAAATTTGAACACAAAACAGCATTTTCTGATGGTTTTCTCTCGTGTAGCGGTGAGAACGTATTCACGAAGCTGTTTTTTCATTGTCCTGCTGTTATTCGCTATTCTGCTGCCCTTTGCGTCCAGATCACCAACACTGCTGGTGAATACTTCCTGGCCTTCTACAAGTGTGTTCTTCAGCCGCCCATTGGATCTGCTATTCACTATTGTGGTAGTTTTTCTGTGAAATCTTCACTGTTCTGCAGGTAAGACGTGATCATTACTCCGCTGTTGGTTTTTAGACAGTTTCTCTTCTGCATGCAAAGCTTCCTTTAGTCGTTTTTCCCGGCATTCTCTTTCGACGAAATAATATTTCCACTGTTCATTTAGCGTCAGAAGTCGTGCTTATTTTTCTGAAATACTCATTTCTCTTTCCAATTTCGTTCAAGTTACATCACTGTATCTGCCTTATGTTGCTCGCGGAAGAGGACTCATATAGTCAGGTTTCTTTCGTGCTTTCCATGGGTTGTCGCGAGGAACTGCTGACGCGAACCCCTTGTGAAAGTCTCGAGGATGAGCCTAAAAAGGTGCCTTAGCCGGGAGAAGCATCGGCAGAAGGGATCGGTCCACCGTGAACTTTCCTCTCAGAGCCGAACTTTGCTCTTTTCCTTTCTCTTAGGAGAAACCTGATCCCTTAAACTAATGCTCTCGAGCGGATCGCTTCTCAGCAACGGAATCTTTCGCAAGCTTTAAAGTGCCGAACGGGCTCTGAGGAGTTGTGAAGTTAAAATTTTCTCTTTAACTATAATCATTCCTTACTTTCTGGACATGCTGCCAGGAAGTACGGAGGAGCCCATAGTTGGTTGCGTTTCGGAGTTAACTAGCCTCAGCCGGCGTGAAAACATAGATCGAAGCCGTAGAGGTGAGCGTGGACAAGTGGCGAATGGATCGAATGATTAACGAAACATTCTACTAGTCAGTCGCGGATGTCTGCGTGGTTCGCCTTGCAAGAGTCCGAGGTATATGTCTTGTCATCGGCATGCTCGTGGTCAGAGACAGTTGGAGGAGGAAAATAAGCACAGCTGAGGTGAGGTAAAGAGGAGTAGAAGGATGCCAGGTGTTGAATTGAAAAGCAGGGAAGGAGAAAGGAAACGGGAACTCGAGGAAGCTTTAGCTGGACAGATACTGAGGTCTCGCGGCATCTTTAACAGGCATTCAAGACTTCCCAAGGTTCCGCCGTAGCAAGTTTTTGCCGATAGACCCATGAAAGCAGCTATATATGAAACCTGAATATATGAGCGTCGCTCCCCGCGAAAACATAAGGGCAGCTACAGTGGTGTAACTGAATGTAACTGGAAAGAGAGAATGGGTATCTTTCAGAAAAATATAGCAACCGACTCTGACGCCACAAAGAACAGTGAAATATTATTCGCAGAGAAGAAATGCTTCGAAAAACGGACTAAAGAGCTTTGCGTGCAGAAGAGAAACTGTCTATAAGCCAACAGCGGAGTAATGGTCACGTCTTACCTGCAAAACAGTGAAGACTTTACAGAAAAAGAATACCACAATAATGAATAGTAGATCCTGTGGGCTACTGAAGAACACACTTGTAGAAGGCCAGGAAGTATTCACCAGGAGTGTTGGTGATCTGGACGCAAAGGCACAAATAGCTGAATAGCGCAGGAACAATGAAAAAAAACTCCGTGAATAACTTTCAACCGCTACATGAGTGAAACTATAAAGAAAAATGAGTGTTCTGTGTTCAAATTTGCGCGCGCGGGAAGATAATTCAAATGCAGTTTGAATTCAAATTTGCGCGCGCGTGGTAACAGTCGGGTGCGGAATCTAACCGCGTTCAGGGTACGAGCTTCTTGATAGGTAGAAAACTCCGGGGTGGGTGAGCCACATCACTTCGAGAAGCTAGATTGTGCGAAGTCGCAATGAACATAGAGTGCCACGCGGACGATGGGCAGAAAAGGAATTGACATTCTAAGGGACTTGACTCCAAGTTGTCCGTAGACCGAATAAAAATAGTGAAAAAGAGGCAAAAGGTGAAGTTCACTGTAAGCGCGAGTTACCAACTGAGTCACCCATCAGTGCCCATCTACACAATTTAGGCGTGCCATACTTTCAGAATGGCTTGGTTAATATTGAAGCTAATTTCTGATCGGATGTGTATTATTCACATGTATACATTTCTACAATGCTTCGATAATTCTGTACAACTTCTTTAGATTTCGTTGCTAGTCTGGAAAGGGCCTTTGCTTGAAATCCGGATCACCGCCACGTGCTTCATTCACTGTCCAATTTTCAGCGTGGTCACGATCAAACAACATCGATGAGACCAAGCAAGGCGTTCACGACGGTTCTGCTTCAAAGGCCATCGGAACTCCGAAGAATTGTCGGCTAGTCGTTTTCGTAGAAGCATAATTGGAATGGAAATTCCCTAGTTTGAAAATTCTTCGCAGGTGCTGTTACGCTACTTTTCTTACTGCGAAGTAGTTCTCTACCCTGACAAGGGAACCCCAACAGGTCGATCCGGCCATTTGCAATGAGATGTATACATATGGACGTGTCTTGAGCCGCTGAATCCAAATCTGCCCTCCGAATTTGCGGAACGATTCTCTGAAGGGAGTTACGGACCATTAATCTTTGCTCTGTTTGCAGAATATTTATTTGTCTTCAAACTTCACACGAGGTTGTTAAGACACAGTAGTAGGCTAACGTTTCGGCACGATTGCCTTCTTCGGAGCCTTTGAGATCACGAGATCAGCCCGTTCGACGATGTGGTGCTTCGAACGGGCTGATCTCGCGATCTCAAAGGGCTCCGATGAAGGCATGTGCCGAAACTTAGCATCCTACTGTGTTTAAAACCTCGTGTGAAGTTTTGAAGAAAGTAATATTCAACTATATATGCGAGTTTATCGGAGAAGCCGGACTGGCGAATACTCTGTTGAGACAGTCGGAGAACGGTAGAGAATGGGAAGCGGCGATGGCCTAGTGATAGGCATGCTTCAGGAGCATGTTGGGATCTTGACTGCTCAAAATTTTGCTTGGTGCGCTCGAAGTTAAACACTTGATATGAGCCCCCAAAACTTCTGTTTGGCCATTTTACCTAGTTCTTTGATTATTTGCCAACGGAAGGCGGCCGATTCTCCATTTTTGGTTCCTTTTGAAAACTTTTTAACGAGGATAACCGTTTCTAGAGCTTGCATCAAGGAATGACGATCTTACGGTTTGAGAGCACATGTGGTATTCTTCCACGAAATGATAGAAACAATACAAATTCTCACAATGAGCACAGCGAATGAAAAAGTACTCTGCACACACGGTACAGTTACAGTTCTCCACCAGTCCAGAGGGGAAGCAGTACTGAAGAGGTGTTTCGAACTCACCAGGATGTACATCGAAGTATCCAGCCGAGCCAAGAATAGGATAAGAAGTTTTAAATCTAGGTGAGCAAAATTGAGAATAGATAAGAGATAAAAGACGGAGAATGGAGTCCCTTTGATGTATAGAAAATTATATTATGGGCCAATACATAAGAAGTGAAGCGTTTATACATAGCTTTAAACGGTAAGAAGAAGTACACGTCTAAAGGTTGGATCAAGGACGTAGCACCTGGTGGTATATTGAGTACCTTCACACATTTATTAGGTGGCAGAGCAGATCGATGGATCCTTAAAGGAATTACGCGAGTCGTGAGGAGCGTCCTCTGGGGGGACCCTGGAGCGGACCACGCAGGATTCAGTCCAATCCAGCATAAGCTGTTTAGACATTATATGAGTTTTGCTCGCTCGAACCAACAAGTTATCAGCTTGGAAAATGCCCTTTGAAAGGGAAAACTCCACTGGGTTCCTATTGAAATGTAGATATTAAACAAATGTAGATTATATGGATTGCGTGCAACGGACCTGCATAACCACGAAAAGTTGCTTTGATAAGTAAGAGTCAGAAGCCATCAGCGAAGAGTAATGGCATCACAGTAAAGGAGTGGGTCGTAGATCACAGATCACGTAGGCAGAATATTGTTCAAAATCAAAAACAAAATTTTAGTACTGCTTCCCCTCTGGACTGGTGGAGAACTGTAACTGTACCGTGTGTGCAGAGTACTTTTTCATTCGCTGTGCTCATTGTGAGAACTTGTATTGTTTCTATCATTTCGTGGAAGAATACCACATGTGCTCTAAACCGTAAGATCCTCATTCCTTGATGCAAGCTCTAGAAACGGTTATCCTCATAATAAAAGTTTTCAAAAGGAACCAGAAATGGAGAATCGGCCGCCTTCCGTTGGCAAATAATCAAAGAACTAGGTAAAATGGCCAAACAGAAGTTTTCTGGGGGCTCATATCAAGTGTTTGAACAAAAGCAAAAATTTTTGAGAGTCAAGGATTCCAACATGCGACCTCGCGTCTCTGAAGCAGTGCGCTTATCCACTAGGCCATCGGCCGCTTGCCGCATGCACTTATCGTTCTCAACTTGTGCAAACAGAGCAAAGATTAAATGGTCCGTAACTCCCTTCAGAGAATCGTTCCGCAAATTCGGAGGGCAGATTTGGATTCAGCGGCTCAAGACACGTCCATATATATACATCTCATTGCAAATGGCCGGATCGACCTGTTGGGGTTCCCTTGTGAGTGAAAACTGAACGCGTCACAAGATCAGATGGGGTTTCACAAGTAATTTCCACATTGTCAAGCGGAGTAATTATGAGCGACTTTCCAGAGGACAACTGAAAAGGGGTGAAAACGAGGCCGAATCTTTTCGGGAATCTATCGCCCAGGAACGTAAAAAAGGGCTGAACTGAACCCAGTGCCACTTCTATGCTTACCCAAAGTTTTTATCGTGGACGTTATTGTCCCAGCAACAAAAATTCATGACAAGCTGTAGTTCGATTCCAAGAATCCTTGTTGGCGAACTATGCTAGTTTGATGGGAGTGCACACGAGTACCAGCTCACAAATTCTTGCAGTAGAGACGCACAAACTCAAGACCCTTCGTTATCCTTTTTGAAGAGCTTAAACGGAAGCCACGAATGTGCCATCGGAGAAAATACTTTGCTCCCTGGGCTACACTTTACCAAAATTTCTTACCATTTTAATATCAGAACTTACATTGAGCATAGCAACGTTCAGAAAGCACGTTTGCGCACGTGAGATGTGCTTTCTACGAGCTGCTATCATAAAACAAACCAGTATGTAGAGAATTACTGAAAACCAACCAAGTGCCATTACTGGAATATCCCACGGAGGCAATGGAATGGCCATTTCTGTAAAATCCTCTTCTCTGTGAAGGTACAAATAAAAACACACACCTTCAAAAGAAGCCAGCCAGCTTCATGCATCATGCTATTGCATGAATCTAGCAAGCCTGCAGTGAGTACACGGAAAAATTTACAACCAGCAAGAAAAGTATTCGCTTTCAGCGTAGACCGGAGAATTATGTCCTGAAAAGCTAGTCTCCAAGTCTCCATGATGCTTGGTTTCATTGCCATCCCCTGATTTCCGTTGCTTTATGGCGTACCCCCTCCCCAGGCGAGCTTAACAATTATAATTACGGGGCAAAAATTAGTTCAGTTGTGGACTCTGCCACGTAGTAAAGACACCGAATCATTTGCTCAAGAGCCTAAATCGGGAGCAGATTACTAATAGGGAGAAACTCAGGGGACAGAAACGATCACGATTTCAACGAACTATTTCAACTGCCAGGGAAAACCGTTAACATAAAGCTAACA
>MU916542.1:0-12326 GCA_036418165.1 Cooperia oncophora | reverse complement strand
TGCACGCCGTAATTCTGCCAATGTCGTATATACCAATAAATCCCCAGGGAAACGAGAAAACAGATAAAAATAAGCGCAGCTGTCGCTGTCAACATCAAACACATCTCAATCCTGCTTGCTTGCGTCATCGACCCCACAAACTTTAAAAAGAATAAAAATCAGCAGGTAATCAATTAAGGGGATAGCCGAACTATAATACTTATATTACCATAATCAAAGTAGAACCGATGAAACTCGACGCCTTCGATCAAATTTCCTAGTGCTTCTGGCTCGAAACAAGTCATCGCCGGATCGCATAGTTTCCTGAAACGAGGGGATTAGTCACGTCACCTCACTTGCTTTTGAGAAATGCCGACGATCGATTATGGTTACGACGAAACGCGCATTAAAAACGAGCTTGTGTCCTAATGCCAGCAATCGTCTGGAGAATTGATGATGTTGCGTCAATTACGATGCCATTGCGTTGCATCACATGCAAAATTGCGTTATTGGACCACGAAAACAGGGAATAAAGATCGGGAATTTGAACAAGTTGTTCAAATTTTATATTACATGGGAATACTCATCTATTGAACAGTGAATTCCGTAAAGTAATAAATTCTTACGTGTAGACATCGAAATCCTTGCATGAGATAGCGTCGAGCAGCTGTTGCGTCACCCGTACGATTTCTTGCTTTTGAGCTGGAATCGATAATAATACGGTAATGGACTTGATAGTGCGTCATATGATAAATTCCATATTCAAGAACTTTGTCACTAAACTAGTATGCACACACCATGCATTATAGAGTGAAAACAAACAACGCCTTCAAACTGCAATTTAGAAACACATAAGGAAGCTGTCCTTTGCTCAATATTGCTCGATATATCAATTTTCGAGGTAGGAGCGATAGATGACGCTTTTTTTAATCAGAACGCTGGCCTGATTTCCCAATGCAGATGTAAATTGGAAAATGACCGATAACAAATTACCCAGCTTTAACGCCATCAATAAAGTAGATTCTCAACCTAAACAGGCATTACTACGGCTGATAATCAATATATCGACCGGCGTTCTGAGAAACAGGACACCGCTCAGACTGGCAATCAATATATCGATCGCCGCTATGAGTAACCAGGTCACCGTCCAGGCTGATAATCAATATATCGATCGGCGTTCCGAATAAACAGGTCATCGCCCGGGCTGATAATCAATATATCGGCGTTCTGCCTAGTTCGAAGCGCTACGAGATAGGACAGTTCCTTATTTTGTGCACAACATCATGAGCCCTATGAGAAAACCATCGTAATTGTAAGTGCAACACTTCGTGAGTTTCTTCTTTCCAATCGAATTATCGATAGAATCGCTTAGTTAGCAAAGGTGTAGAATTTTGGAAAGATTAGTCTTTGTGTACGAACGTGAAGCCGGCGCGTGTTAACGCCATAACCATAAAAGCCGCAATTTTAGTGCCCCATTGTGTAACACATATTAACATTGGCAGAGACTTATAGTGGTCACTTTTCGAGCTGTACTAGCTCAGATTTCTGGCTTCTACGCGACCATATCGACGTTTAAAGCAGAAGTGCAAACGGGATTAGCAAAATCCTGACTCTAAGGCCTCACTACTACTTGATCTCCCCTCAATGCTCTGAGAAGAGGGTATAATACGATAAGAATCTGCTCAGGGTACCACTCCCAAACTCACTGATGAGAATGAATCGGTCACCTCGTCACTATTTGGAGTCAGAGGACCCCCCCCCTTTGCTAGAGATATCAAGGAGTAAATCTATCTGGACGTACCGAAGACCCGAGAGAACTACATTTGGGAGGAACGAATGGTTGCGATAGTCAAAGGGAACGAATAATGGAAAAGACCAAAAAATAAGTGAATTAAGAAATATCGAGGAAAGCTCGGTGAAATCGAAAAGGTACCTATACTCATCGTTGCCTCGAGGCCGTCGTTCGCATTTCATAAAGGGCGAACAGTGGCGACGGCGAGTGTCAGGGGGGAAACCAACGACACACCCACGGAATTATTCACGATGAGCTCAGAGGCGGATGTGATCACGGCTCCCGCGCCGCAACAGATGAGACAAAGATGGTAATATGGCGTGAACACGAACAAACAGCCAAATTTCTCCGACGTCAGGTGTTCGCCGAGGCACCCACTACACCCATTCCCACGCAGGCGTGTCATTGATGCTTCCCCGAGTCCCACTCAGCCAGCCATCCATCATTGATAAGCGCCTCTTGTCCGCCTCGTTTTTTCCACCACCATACATTCACACTGCTATACTCGCCGAAATCACATGCATGACATGCTACTGCTTCGCACTAAGCCTCATCCACATTATGTAAGCTCTTAGTACGTCAGTCATTGACGGCACGAGGGCTAAATTCTGACGTTGAGTCGTTTTTGGAGAATCACCATTCAATGAGAGTGACATACCTCGGGCATCGCCTAATGTTGGTTCAAAAGAGTCATGCCGCCATCGTCAAACACCACAGCGATACCACTCCTATCGACCGTGTTCACATGTAGCATTTCACGGTGCCCCCAGATAAGCCTAATACTGAGCCTAACACCTCTGCATATACACATTTCGCGCAAAGCGTTAAGAGACCTACCTACACCCAACTTCGTAGGCAACCTATCAAAACAAACCTTTCGGGGTCGACAATCTGTGGTAAGATTAATGTTGATAACAAATAGTCTTAGCCTAGGCCGCTAAAAGGCGCCGAGCCGGACCACAGACGGTTTTTATTCCGTGTCACAATAGCCCAGCAAACAGAATGGACCTACTGACAGCCTTGATTAGTTTACTCCGGAGCTGGGAAACCGCTGCAGCTGGCAAAAACATAGGGTCCTTGGCCAGTAGCATTGACAATGAACCAGCTCTCCCGATGCCGTTCCGCCTTTACAGCCACGAATAGTTGAACTGCCAGGAAAGAAAGGGTTCTCCCAACAGACCCAACAAGGCATAGGAAAATGCATAATTATTAGGTCGCCTTATATAAACACGTGGAAAAAGATGGAGGACAGGCAGGCGAGCGAAGCGGTTAGGGTCATGGGCTTTTGTGTCGTTTGAGGACTGGCTTTTTTAGCTAGACATTCGTGGAATTCGAGACACTTGAGAAATGCAACTCGAGGAATCCTGCTGCAGTCGTTGGACGAGTTACTACCAAAAAATCAGGAGTGGTCGAGAGGGTATATATTTTGATGCCTCATTTCGTTATAGGAGCACGAATGTAGAACAGATTCGATGCCTAGGGTAGCAAAGTGCCGGCCTCAGATGAAATATGAATGGTCTTCTACTCCAACCGAAACTACAAACACGACTTCAGCTGAACTCAGGTGAGACCGAATGTCATGTAGGATTACATGGGTCCCAAGCGGATGATCATCATGGCAGTAGACTTTTGCATTAAGGCTTCAAGCGGCTCCATCAAAACCTAACCATTGAACAAAAACTATCACTGTCAGTATATACCGCATGTTCCTCCCAAGGGCAGATTGACAAATGGATGGTACCACGCAAGTACAAGAAGGCCATCGTTGCTCACCACAACGTCAGGCCCCAATTGGCCGTCTGATTGAGAAGTGTTCCAGCAGAACAACATCGACACCTGGGTAGGGTCCCATTCGTCCGACCTAAGCCTTGCGATTGTAGTTGCTCCTGTCAACTGAAGCCACCCTTCAGGGGCTGACGGTAGGACAATTTGTCGATCGCCCAAACAGGTACCAAAAACTTTTTGTTCGCACTCCTTGAAAAAACGAAGGTGTTAGGTGTCCAAATGCTCCCTGGATAGTGGGAGGGACTGACTTATGATGCCGAATCTGATTAGCCTCAAAATATTTCTTTTAGATGACCTAATACATGTCAGGGTTCCAAGGAGATCCAACCGGGAGGGGCGCATAATACCATGACCTTTAAAAGCGATGGTCATTGCTTTGCTTTATGACTGACGAGCTGATAACACTAACTGGTGAAAATATAATAGAAAACTCACAAATGCGCGCTCCACAAGTTGCTGTCCCTGGGTCCTAACTGCTTTCTTGGCACGGGATTATCACCTTCTTGTTAAACACAAGAGGTCGCAATCGGTTGCTAAGTGGAGGGTGGCCGCAGTTGCCCTCGAAAAATTTTCTTGGTTGTGAATTTCCCACGTTTCTAGTGCATCACTATATTTTTCCGCTCGATGGCGAAGCTCCGGTAAAGTTTGGAAAGATGTGGGTATGCTATGGAAGGGAAGCGGTACCGGAGGGCGGTAACGGGGAGGAGTTCCCAGCGAAATTTTCATACCACGGAACTATTGACCTAAATCTGAGCCCCCCCCCCCAGCCGCGCGCCTCTTGCCACTACACCACCTTCGCCATAGAAGAAGCCCCAAACTAGCGAGCTTTTCTTCTTCTCGATACTAGAACAATTACTACTTCACTCTTCCCTTCCTGCTGATCAACAGATTACGAACTTCCTATTGATTTCCTTGACTAAACCTACAGGTTTCAGTGATCCTCTGAACTACATTTATCTAACCTAAGAGCTGCTGAAAAATTATTTTCATGTCCCACTCTTGCTTACAAATCTCATCGGCATGCTTTGAGACACTCAACACAACCAATACCACATGCGAAATCATTTGTCAATCAAAGAGTTATTGTATCAAGGAGAGGAAAACGTGCGAAAGCACAAAGAAAGCATTAGCCACACAACGAACATCTACACTGCCATTCATACTGTTCGACAACGTCTGATGAGCTGAGGAACTTCCCTGTTCTTTATCTTCTATGTATGGGAGTTTCTTCTTCAAGAATTCCAGTTTAACGGCTAAGAGCGCAAAAGAAAGTTTATTTGAGGTTGTAGCTCGCTTCCCAGAGGGACAATTTTTCTCAAAGAATCTCTTGTCCGCCTCAGGCGAAACAAGTCTACTCCCCCAGGAGGCCGTCAGCGCCTTCACGATATAGACTACTGCTATTACTATTGCTTTGAGAATTTCGAAAGAAAAAGTCCAAATGCAGAACTCATTTACTTATAAAAAAGAGGTCATCGTCAAACATCCTTTGTCTAACGAAACAGCAAAGTAAACAGATATTGTGAAAAATTTTAGAAAAAAAATGTTCATTTTTTTCTGAACTTCTAGGAAAACCATGACAACGTGTGTTGGAATATGATAGTGTATGAGAGGCACCCACGAGAATGGAACCTCACATACGGAGCGGTCCGCTACAATTGGCCTTGCCTGTTTAAAAGTAAAGGAACATGGTGAGAGGTACGGCGATAGGAGAACAAGGTGAAAGACAGTTAGAAAACCGCCACATTTAGCTTCCAACCTTTTAGTTTTGAGTAGTGCCGAATGGTTCCCAAAGGCTGCCTATCATTACGCTCACCCGACCAGAAGGCGGACCATAACCACCTGAGTAGTATGAACGCACTGGGTAAGGCAGCAGTGCAGTTCGAGGGAGCCTTTGTAAAAGCACACCCTCCACGCAACTATGGGGTCATAAATTTGAATGTATCGGGATCCGCGGATTCAACCGCGTGGTGCGCCGTGCCATTGCAACTACACCACCTACGGCGTTTCATTCTAGGTTGGGGGGGCGATAAACGAAAAGAATATAAGGCGTTCTCTGGGGGTCTGATGAGATATGTGAAATTCTATTGAGGGGTCGATCTTTTCAACTAATTTTCAGTGAATCCAGTGATCTAAGGGATTTTCACGCTGGAGCCGCATAGCATCGAGTAAGACGGATAAGAGATTCGTCAAGAGGGCAAACTGTCCACGGAGGGGGAGTTTTCAGATAATTCGTTTGAAAACAAAAAGGCCCGTTTCAAAAAACGGCCTGATTCAGTATGACCAATGAGCAGTGAAGGTATTACTGCCACTGTGTTTTTTAACAAAAAAGTGGAACTCGCTGACATTACGCTTGGCTTGGTTGGCCTCTGTGAGCAGATCAAATTACCCTAACTCAACTACGCTTGAAGGCAAATTCTTTCTAGCGTCAATCAGCAAATTTTGAGGGGAGACAGAACGCGACAAAAGAAAAAACAAAAAAAAACATTATGTTGCGGTTTGAAAGGTACAGTACGAATCAGACACAAGAAAAACGCAGTGCATTTCAGGCATTTGAGCGGAAGCAAGTTCATCTTTTTCATCGTCACAAGGAAGCAATGTTTCCGAAGAAGTCAAAAGAATTTGAAATCGGCATTGAAGTCCTCAGATTTTCCTGCTCAAACAGGAACTGCAGTTGATAACAGGATAATCATTCCAATTCTTTAGTTGCCTGCTCAAAAGTTTGGAAATCATGCAAAACAAAAGAGATTGTAGAATTTTTGGGGAGAGAATATCGATTAATCTTTTCGAATATGGAGGAGTATGAATGGAGCATTGACAGGACCCCTTTCCAAAGGAACTGTCCGCCATGACCTATGAAAATGCAGAAGACAATTATGGTGGGATAAAGTGGTCCGCAGTGAACAATCCTTGGGCGAGTTTTACGGCCGAACGCTGCAAGGTGTATTAATTACGCTGCAAAATTGCTCCAATGTACCTCCCTTTTACAGTAACTCCGCCTCCAGACCGCCTACAAAGCCCGCCTTCCAGCCAAAAGCGATACTGCCTTCCAGCCAAAAGCCATACTACTGGACAAGTAGCATAAAACGAATGCTACATTGTCTCTTGTGGGGCCATGGGGTCACTACAAGGAGTCAGCAGACTGGAGTAATCCCAACAAGTGGTTTTTTGGGCATTTCACCCGTGCAACTGCTTGGGCTGGAGGGGTCATATCAAGGTGTTTCCGACGTTCCTTTTGGCATTTCCTTCTCACAGACGAGTCACTCGGCAAATTCCCTTCCACATTTCACCGACAACACCTATGCTCCTTATTGCGGACAATGCCAATTTAATAAGGCAAAATTCCTCTGCTTCATGATGTTATTTTTCAAACAGTATCGATGACAGTGCTGACTATGAATTAGTCTTGTATTGAGAATACCTGATGGCGATGATGATGGCACTGATTTAGTGGCTGTTCCGTCTGCGCGCACCACCGTGTTCTCGTGTTTCAGCTGACCGCCGCCTGCAGGTGCGAAGCGCCATTAGCTGGTATCTCGTATCACAAGGGGTTACGATCACCATGATCACCCTTTTGGACGAGTCAACAACAATTTTCCCATCAGTAGACGTACAAACGCACATACACACTCAAAGATCAACGACATTGTGAAACGTCTTGATGCCTTGAGGAAAGGTTCGCGATGTCGCAGTAGTGCGATGTTGCGAACGTACGCCTTCTGTGACGATAAGGACAGAACAACATAACGAAATGGACAGACAAAGCAAGCAGAAAGCGGAAAAACGGTGTGTAACAGCTGAAGGGCGCAGGTTCAAAGGGAAAGGCTGGCATGACATAAACAAAGCATTCAATTCTTAACTGTTTCTACAACAGCTTGCTGGATATAGTATATGCGGAACGTATCAAACTACCGTATGCTCTTCCGCAAACATTCAAAATTTCTAAAATCAAAAACAAACACTGACTACGTCTTTCCAGAAATAGCGAACGTGCAGAATATTGCGGTTCACAAAAGATTATACGATCAAGGACAAACCCCGCGTTTGCATACTGTGGGTAGTGGCGTTTAGTAATAAACCTATAGTCGCTTAATGACTTTCCGGGGAAAAAAAGCAAAAAATATCGTGGAGAACACCATGAGCACCCCTCCCCCCTCCCTCCCTCCCCGGCAGCCTTACAGTACGAGTTGTCCGGACCTGCTCGTCTTAAGCCACCAAAGCGATATCTTGCCAACTGGCTCACTAGTCGTTTCTTGGCACCATCCAATGCTCATACCATCCAACAGTGAAAGAAATCAAAAATGCGGCGTGGAAACTGAACTCATGACAGAAAATAGCCTTTGACTCTTGATGGGCGGGGCAACTATAGAAGTGTCAGAACTGCCACTAATGAGGGCCGTAACGCCTTCGTCACTTCCAGGGAAGCCGCGAAAGTGGTTGTAGAGAATGAGCATCAACTATTTGTACAAGGAAGGACACCTATGAGTTGCTTGAGCGCGGAGACGTCTTCAAGGCGGGAGGTTGCATAAGACCTTTTCTATAAAAAATGAAAGTGAAGTAAAAGGTGCTCATGGATCCTGACTGATGGGCCTTGAAGGGATAGAAGATTGGGTCACTGCTCAGCGATTCTGGGGAATGGTAAGTTTTTTCAGCTCCCTGACAAAAAAAAATAGTTGTGGCTTCACAAGGGCATAGCGTTTCCCCCCGGGCCTACCGTACCCAAGTGAGAGATCCAAAAGTAACTGATCAGCAAAAAAGAGCTGTACACACACCGTGTTAAATCTTTCCCGATGCAGGAGAAAATTGGAAAAAAAAACAAGCGACTGTAAAAACAATAAGCGCCATGTTAAGGTTAAGATGGCGGCTCAGCAGTTGAGAGTAATAGAGCAGGACGAACTGAGTAACAGAGGAAGGCGTATAGCAACAGAGTTTGAGCACTGGTACCTCTCCATCTTTGCGCACTGAAGTCGAGAAACAGTGAGAGAATATGTATCTAGGAAGGAGGAGGAACTAATAGGACGATTAGACAGAAGAGACGATCACGGAAGGATAGACGTGTGGGTGTCGAAAAAGGGTACATATAAGAAAATGTGCTGTGTACGTTCACGGGAAGGTAGAAGCATACCGTGCTGAAGGGTGACGAGTAACACTATTTTCATAGCTGAGCTGGAGCATTTAGCTTCAGTTCCAACTACAGCAAGAAGTACACAAAAGAACGTATCTCCCAACACGCAGCACACTTTCTCATATGTATCTCATCGCTCCACACGTTTATTCATCAACATGTAATGAATTTCGATAAACAGACACTGACGGACATTGAAGACAAGACGGACAATTGAACACTCGAAGACAATAGACAACAAACACCAGAGTTCAACGGACGCATACGATCAGATACTAAGACTATAGTTCAAAACTCCTCAGCATCGACTAAATCGGTCCCCAAGATAAGGAAGCAAAGAGGATAGAACAGGTAGAAATAGAAAATGCCCTGGGAAGATCGGAGATTGGGAAAGGAAGAAGAAAAAGGTATTTTGAATCGATATGGTCACTGTATCAATTACACTTCAATACATCAATCACCTTTGTCGGATTCGTTGTCGTCAAGCGTTTGGGACGATTCACTTGATTCCTTTATAGTAGAAGGTGGTCCACCTTCCTTCTTGTTCAGAAGATTACGGCCTAAATAAACAGAATTACGCCTATATTCTTTGATGTTTCCACTTTCACACCTCTCATTCGCATCTCTCACTAGCTAAACTCACTCCAATGGCGCACTTTGCGCATTGCTTACGTTCCGATCGGTTAGCGAATATAAAGGAAGGAGATGAATGATAATAGCGCCGCTGAGAATTCAAAAGCGGAAACCCCCTTCACCTGGTCGCAACGCCCCGACACGTCGTTACGGTACAACAACCAACAGCCGAGAGATGTAACATCGATCGGCGAGAATGGTTCCCCATAGAAAGCAGTACTTACTTGTATGATACAGCGATGGAGAAAAGATGTGAAATAGAAGAAGAAAAAGAAGGGATTTCAATCCGCGAAGATATGCGAATTGAAGCTAGAGTCAGCTAGAGTAATATGCCTCCACTCAAGTGGATACTTCAAAACGCGCGTTCAAAGACCACAATTCGCAACCGAAGCGCACGTATTTCTAGCACTGTGACAATATCTTTGAATCGATCAGTTATTCTCACGATTTTTACATTTTTGCCCTGCGTCGAGCAGATTTTTTTCCGACAATTCAAAGGAGATATTTGATAACTAGTTTACAGTGGTACATTCGCTGTAAGCGGCAGATTAAAAACTGCAGTTGGAAAACATTTATCCCTGGGATTCTAAGACGTAATATTCGTGAATTTACTGCTTTGAAGTCCAGCCATCACATTCTGACGGATCGCGGATACCTTTTTCGTATTTTTATGCTCTGTGAGAAATGATGCAGTCTTGAGTACACTCTTTTCTCCACAGAACTAGATGCTTTTAGGAGGCTGATGTAAAGGCAAGAGGCGGGCGGGTAAATTACTTTTACTGGTCAATATATATTTAGGTTGGCGATAAGAAATGGGCCGGTTTTTTCAATTGAAAAAAATTTTGCTTCGAAAAGTGAAACTTGTTTTGCAAGCAAAGCTTTGATATCGTTTAATAGCAAATTTCTGTAAGTTGTTATCAAATTTCAAATTTCCAATTTAAATTTCAACTAATTAGCTGAAATTTTCAGGGTGGAACAAACGTGAGGGCCGCCAAAATGGGCAAGGTGAAGTTGCCAACTTTGAAATTCTTGAAATTAGTTCCAAAGCGTCCTATTGATATTCCCTTGCTGAGACTTCTATCTCAACCTTTCCCAAAAGTGTGGAGCAGCTTAAGCGATTTAAGCAGTTCCAAAGAAAACGGTAAAATAGAGGGCAAGTTGTCGAAGTGGCTAATTTTCCGCGGGAACTTCACTTTCAAAAACTTTTAAACTTGAAAAAATCCACAAAAACTCTCCTGGAAGCCGAAGCTGCTTTTAGATATTCTAATTTACTTACGCAGAAGGTTTTGCTATTCCCCACGATAGTAAAAGCTTGCTTTGCAAAACAGGGTCCACCTTTAGAACAAATTTTTCGATTAGAAAAAAAAGCGGCCATTTACTTTTAATCGGGCCAACCTCCTTTAAATTAGATTGACGTGTCCCACTTGGACGTCAACAAAACACGGTGAGTGGACGTCGGTGTCTCGGGGGGACCCATTACAATTACAGAGGTTCCTTACAGTTCCGCCGTCCATTTGAGCGCGAAGCACGTGAACATATCGTAAGGCATGTCATAACATTAAAACTGTACAGTTGGATCCGCCCCAACGACCGACTGGGGATTCAATTTACGCCTGGCAAGAATGGGGAATTTCGCATAAGCTGCCTTTCTCAAGGGAAGGTGCCTTTATAAATGGCCCCTATCAAGCATAACATACCGACTTAAAGAACGCCCCGCCCGCCCACCAATGGACGGGGAACCGTTCCTGGGACGCTTTCGTATTGCAATTTATTGGCTGGAGCAAATTATTTTGAAAGCGAAGGGATTGGTATGAAGCGGCCGTTATACCGCATACATGCATATATGGGTACACATATGCAGACGTATCTTCGGTAGCGGTGATTGGCAAGATGCCCACGGGGATCTCCCCCGAAATCTTTCAAGTCACTGAGAACGGAGGCTTTTTCTTCGCAGGATTTTGACCGTTTCACTCCGTTCTTTCGCCATTTCCCCACTATACAGCGCCCTACTAGCATTTTAGGCCGAGTAGGAAACCATCGTGCCAACTGCCTTCAACACATTAAGTGACACCTTACTTCCTGTTTCTTGTACATTGAAGGCGGTGCGCACTCCCGAGAATGCACCCGAAACCCTACCTTTGCGCCATTCGTAGAGGCCTGCGAAAGCAAGTGCACATTTTCCCCTTTTAACGTTCTTAAAATTTTCTAGCAATTATGTATGAACGATAAAATTGAGTTCTGGGCGAAATGTCCTCGCCGCGACTGTGTTAAGAAGTGAGAGACCTGGCCTACACCGCGACGAACTGAGAACTGTGCGGACTTACACTACAGATCCCAGCGATGGAATGGGCGTGGCTGCGTGCTTCACTTGAACATAGCCTAGCAAGCGTTTCGTGGGATATTTCTATGTGATCCAAGTCTTAGCCTGTCTTGTACTAACAAATTCATGGTTGTGCCTGTTCCAAAACCGCAAAATCCCTCCAAAAGCACAGCTGCCTCGTTTTAATGAGCAACACAGTCACGGACTTCCCACCTCTGAGATATACACTGAGAGTCGCCTGTGAGTCTCAAATGCAAACGTAATAAGAAGATACCCTCGGTACTTGGTGATTAGCTTCTCTACGGATTTGAGAACCAGAGCTGTGCTGAACACAGACATGATAGCAGCTCTCCAACGAGGTAACACTCACCAAAAGAGCAGCAGTTACTCGTATAAATAAAGCACGCAGCTACGCCCTGCCCATCTCCACCAAGTGCCAGAGGGAAAGCTATATCACAACAACGCAACGCATGGAAAAATGAGTTACACATCCTAACACCTATCAGCTCTATGCCAGCTGTTATCACTTCTTGTCATCCGCCTTCACTGCTATCGTCCCATCTCTACCCCACGGTAGCGAAGCAATCAATGCGCTTCGGGTGCTGCGTCCTGCGTCATGAATGAGACGGACAGACAAACACATATATTTAGGTATAGACTATAGGTACATATAGGCATTACTTATTGGATTAGAC
>MU916541.1:1574-14395 GCA_036418165.1 Cooperia oncophora | reverse complement strand
CTACCTAGGTTATAGGCCATGGGGCCACTGCAGGCCATCTTATCTAATCTAATTAATCCACGCTGGCATTGATAATCGATGTGTCTATGAGTTAATCTCTCTATCAGTGTACGAAACGAACGCTAGAAATTTAGCGATTATCAAAGCCAGCAAGGATTGACAACTGTTAACCAGTCGGGGCGGGATTAACAGGACAGGCGGCGTCAGCTAGCATTGTTGACTCCGCCTTCGTCAATCAATCGATTTCGAGTCGCAGGAGTGGGATATCCTCTATGGTTGCGGACTCCGCGTCTTGTGCAGTACAGGGTTTTTTCACCTTGGTTGATCGCGGACGCTGCCTTTAATATGGCTTGGCAAAAGAAACTAGCGATAGTGCAGATCATCCCCACCCCACCTGAGCCAAACAGTGCCCAAATTCCCTTGCTATTTCTCAACAACAGAAAAGAGACAATGATATAGCATTTATAACGTACATTAGTAAAATTACCCGTTCATCAAATTTCGGCACTGGATTATGAAAGAACGATGGCATTGCAACTGAATTGAGTAACAATGAATCAAAAGCAATAACTAAGGATGTAGCCGAAAAATCGCTAGCAATCGATAGTTTGTACATAGTTGGCTGAATTAGATCAATATTCTAGACAGTTACTCATTACGCACGAAGTGTGCTTTCTGCTAAAATGAGTTATCAGTTAAAAGGTCCACTTCTCGTTGCGGATCAAAAGGGCAAACTATCTCTGAACGTCCTAGAGCAGCAATCGGAGTGACCTTCGTGTGAGTTTCCGTAAGGCCAGCTCAGATCGCGTTCGCAGAAAAGGAAGCTTTCATCTTGAAGCCAAAGCGCATAGACTGTCATGCTACGACGTCACTTATTAGGGGCTCTTTTTTGAACCCATTTCACGTAAACGTCGTTATATTCGGATGAGTGGTGTCGCATCAGATGTCGCATGAAGTTCGACGAACACGGACTTTTCACCACACCAGTACATATACCACACTGTGCATTACCATCGGCGGTTCGCTTGAAGTATTCCCAGACCGGGTGTTCCGTTTTTCTGGAACATTTATTTGGTTATAAAAATTTGAAGGAATTCTTTATGTGCTATCTACAACTCAAAGATAAACTGTACACTCGCCTCTGCGGACGGTTCTTGCTATGTTTGAGATGAATGAAAAGCCGAAGCAGCGCACCTTTCAGAAATGCACGGAAGTGGTATCTAGGAGCCGTCTCCATACTCCGGCCGCGGTGGTGAACTACAGCTACACGCCTAACCGTAATAAAACGCGCTGGTCGTCTGCGCCCCCTCACTTCTAATTGTTCCCCACCGCTGCGTGTGTGTTTCGATGCGGTATCTGGTATCGACGTGAGTGCTGCACATTGACTATTATACGAGCGTAATCGGGAGACGGCACCCGGACATCACCACCCTTCAGCTCTGTTTCCATGCGCTTGAGAGCGGAAAAAGTGGCACATTACTGTATCTACGGACCCACTCACCACGCATATGAAAACGACTGTCCTTGGAGGTGAGTGTACAGCTTGTCTTTCAAGCACATTTCATGCTCGTCGCACGGCCCAATGTGAACCTGATGTTGTGTGTGCGCCTCACTTATGTCTGTCCTTTTACCGGAACAGAAGGACATCTCAGTGGGGTGGGGAGAGGTCACAATGGTGGGTTCCGCTCGGACCACAGGTGGAGCGTGAACTGAAACTTCGAAAACCTCCTTGTCAAGCAGTCCCGATTACAAGGTGATTTGACATAGCTGTACATAAAGAACACCTTATGAAAAGACCAGCCGGCGGGGACGGCTGGTCTTTTCTTCTGAGATACAAAACGGCTCCGGCTATTTTATTTATTTTTTCAAAACGGCTATTTTCAACACTATTATGGTATAGAATGGTAAAAAGGAGCGTTGATCAAGTGGACAGATGAGAGAAAAGCCGGGTATTAGTCGAGCATTTGATCATACGAATGCAGGCAGGCGCGATGGACCACGCCCCGCAAAGCCGGGCCGTATCACAGAGGAGGCCTGGAGTGCTCTGGAACCGCTTGAAGAAACCTTAGGGCTGGCCATGCCCACCTCGACGCACGTTCCACCCACAACGGGTATGCCTCACAACTGTGAACCGGTGACCCCTCGATGACCTACTTTTTCCCGGTGTCTGGAGCATTCAGGAACCGTTTCCAGGAATTTTTGAATTGGCCCTGCCCATCTCGCCGCGCGCTCCACCCACAACGGGTATGCCTCACACTTGTGAACCGATGACCCCTCGCTGATCTCAAACTACTTTTTCCCGGTGTCTGGAGTGCTCTGGAAGCGTTTTACGGATTTTTCAGACTGGCTCCGCCCACCTCGGCGCACGTTCCGCCCACAATGCGAGTGCCTCGCAAATTCCTGCGTGTGATCAGTCGGGAGCTCATAATCCACTTTTTCTGCCATCTGTAGTGCTTTAGGACCAAACTACGGTTTTTTATACTGGTACCTCGTGTTCAAATGCACGCCCCGCCCACTGTGGGCCGGCCTCAGCATGCCGCAAACATGGTGGACTCTTGCCAGATGTTCATCTTCGTCATGTACTTTTCTGCGATCTCTAAAGCATTTTCGGGAACCGAGTTTTATGGAAAGCGCCGCCTATCCCAAGTACGCCCCGCCCATTTTGGTGTGTCTCCTCCATTTGCTCTGCCAACCCCATGCTAACCTTATCCCAGTTTTTCCCGTCTCCGGGCTGCTTTGTAGCCAAGTTATAGCTATTTTCAGTGACACGGGAAGCGCCGCCCATCTCAAGTACGCCCCGCCCATCTCGGGTGTTTCTTCTCTGTTTCTTCGGTCAGCCCTGTGCTAACTTTACTGCGCCGTTCCCTCATCTGGGGACTGCCCTGGAACCGAGTTATGATCTTTTTCAGTGACATCGCTAACTTTCGACGCACGCCCCGCCCACTGTGGGCGGGGCTTACCATGGGTCATGGGTGCTATTTAGGTTTTGTCCCATGCTCTATCCATCCCCACCATGACCCCTCCAAGTTCTTCTTCAGGTGCTATGAATTTCGTGACAAACAGACACACACACACACACACACACACACACACACACACGCACGGACAAAGCCGATTATATAGAGTAGGATAAGTGTGAATCACCGCTGAATGTCATTTCAAATCGTACTTTTCAGCGTTTGAAACGTCCTTCAGCGGATCTTTGGCTTTATAGGGTCCAACGAAGGCTATGTAGCTGAAGCGTAGGCCGATTAAAGTTGCTCTGGTATCTTGGCCGTGGTTTCACAAACATCAAAAAGAAGACCTCACGCAATGCGAAGTTTCATGGAAAGTCGATCGTCGACGCTCATGAAGTATACTCTTATACCTGAGACGGAGTAGGCGCGGCTTCGAACATGGCACAGAACTGGTTACTCGTGGGATATTTCAATTTGAGACAACCGCCATCTTGTTCTTTGTTGGACAGAGACGTGACCACATTTGGGTCAAAATGAAAATATCTCTCCAAAAGCATAGCCACCATAGCCACCACGGCGTTTAGTAGAAGTACGCAGCCACTCTACCTCATCTCAGGGATTTCAAGTGTATGTACTAACCAGTTGCAATTGTGGCCGAAAACGAAGCATCGAAGAATAGCAGTACACTGGATTGGGTGGCTATCTAGTCCAAGAAATCCTTCCGTGGAAATGGTAGGAATTTGTTGGTGGTGTGGTAGTCCGCTTTTCATCGGAGCTTCTACTGGAACTGCTGATTTCCGCAAGTTGAAATGAACGCGGACGCTGGAGTGATTGTGACAGGTCTCCGTGATGGGCCGACCCATGAATACCCATGTCATCCTGTCATATCTTGTGGTCTTGTCGCTGCCGGGTGTACTTCGCAATGGTGCTACGACGCCAATCCCAGTCAATCATTTAGTCAGGAGTAATGGCGTCAACCAGAAGACCGCGTCCTGCGGAGCAGTACAGGCGCTGAAGGAGAACAGTAAGGAATTTTGTTCACAAGTATGATATCCTTCTGACACGTGAGTCTAGGACTTTGCGCGGAAAGAATATTCCATTCAGGGTTCCTTTATCAGGCAATAATGATCCCTTCCCAGTTGGTCCCCACGAGTTTTCCTTGGAAGTCGTCGTAGAAGGACTCCGTCTAATGCCAGTCCGCGAAAAGAAAACAAAGGTGGGGGACCGAAGGCCTGACGCCTGAATCGCGCATGTCATATTTTGTGGTGCTGCCAGGTGTACTTCGCAATGGTGCTACGACGCCAATCCCAGTCAATCATTTAGTCAGGAGTAATGGCGTCAACCAGAAGACCGCGTACTGCGGAGCAGTACAGGCGCTGAAGGAGAACAGTAAGGAATTTTGTTAACAAGTATGATATCCTTCTCGACAACGTGAGTCTAGGGACTAAATATAGCGGGCGGGGAAAGGAAGATTCCCGTTCAATGCGTTCCTTAGCAAGGAATTATAATATCCTCCCAGTTGAGTTTCCACCGAGTTTTCCTTGATAGTGGCTAGAAGTCTCGTAATCTGTCAGAAGACAAAGAGACCGACCACTTCCGAAAGTGCAAAAGAACGGTAGCGGGAGTGAAAAAGAAGAAACTTCAGGGATTGTTCTACTACAATAATTGCCATTTAACCCTGCAGTTCGCGCTCCGGAAGTTATCACAAGAATGCTGAGTTATGGAGTCACCACGTTAAACGTGTGGGTGCTGCGAAGCTACAGCATAAAAGCCAGCGTCAAGCCGAGAGGGCAAGAATTGCTCTGATAGAGTAATGGACAGCGCACTCGCCCCAAAAGCGCGAGGTGCGGGTTCGCGTCCCGCTCAGGCAGCGTTCAGACTTCGCGACGGCAGCGCTTCGGTCGCGCGTTCGACGCGATCGATGCAGTCGAAAGCATGCGCATCGATCGCGTCGAAC
Source organism: Cooperia oncophora (assembly GCA_036418165.1). NCBI lineage: Eukaryota > Metazoa > Nematoda > Chromadorea > Rhabditida > Trichostrongylidae > Cooperia > Cooperia oncophora. The sequence continues at coordinate 9,481 of MU916541.1, read as the reverse complement.
GCGCGACCGAAGCGCTGCCGTCGCGAAGTCTGAACGCTACCTTAGGGTCAGACTTTTGCCCATAGTTTGTCACCTTTGAGCGGACAGATTTTTCCGCACCGATTTCTTTCCATGAAAAATTCAAGGCTAATATTCAGGGGAATATAAGCTTGACCACAACTAACTTCAGCGGAGTTGGTCTATTCCACCACTTTGAGTACACTCATTAAACGCTGTCGAGTTCATTTCAAGAGTATAATCGCTGATCAATCAAAACTTCTAGTTTTTAGGCTTAGACCTATTTTGAGAGGGAAACTTTTGTCATGTCGATGACCCGATGACTTCTCTATAATTTCGATCTCTATGAAGTTGAGGTTCATTAATGTGGCTTATTCATTGAAGCAGATGTACTATGCGGACCTATCGAGAAGACATACAAAGCTTGTATAGGTGCATAATCCCTACCTGTTCCGCTTCATATAGGGCTTTTCAGTGGCACCGGAAGTACCGGGAGCAGCTGCCGTCCAGCTAGTTGGTGGAGATGCCAGGCAGCCATGGAGTACTGAAAATCAAGGTGATGATATTCCGAGAAAGTTCAGTGTCGTAGTATATCTTTACTTTCTTTCGTTTATTCGTGAATCCAGAGGATCAGCTTGGTAAATAGCGTTTCTACCCTAGAGAAAAAGCAGGGGACGACTTCTATCTGACCGCAGGGCTCAGCACTTTGGAAAGAACATTTCCCTGTGAGATTGCTACCCAGAAGGCTTCTTGTGAAATATATTTGTCAGTGAACTCGCAAGAAAAAAGCATTTTGGATAGGTTTTGGGGTAGTTGGTAAGTCATCTGCGAGTAACTTGTTACTTGCTCACCATTTTCCAATAAATCGTGCCAATCAGTTACAAACCTCCTGTCATATCAATGCTGGAGGTAGTAGGATCATGGGTATTCGGCCATTGATTCCATTGATTTCTTTGCCATGTGATCGATGGATCCTTAAACGCGCTAGTTCAGACATCCATTCCAGCGTGGCGAAGCTTTAGACGTACTCAGAAAATTTTCAGTTGAAGTCAAAAGGCACATTCGGCAATTGTAGGCCGTGGGCGATGGAGTTCATATACAGTCACGATCCCTTGGCATCTGACCGGGCACTTGGAGCGCAACCAGATGAGATTTACTATCAGTTGCAGAGCAGCCAGGACGCCCTTTGGCTCAGAATGAGACTACTAGTGGAAAAAGGGCTCCTGGCTGCGTCCCAGTACGTGCCGTGTCACACTCTTTATCGTTTGAGGGGATCGTGACTGCATAATGCACAGGTGCTCAATGACTTACCAGAGAGGAAACCCCCGGCAACGTCTTGAGTGAGGCTCTCGTTTTGTGCTTGAGTTTGAGAACCAGAACGGGCATGTAAAGCGAGACGCAAGGAAACAATGTTGTGCCGGTGAGGTGCCACGGACGAAGAAAGAGCGTTAAAGACCGCAGACACCATGGCATTTGGCAACACTGATCATCTTAGGAGGGCTTTCCATCGAGGAGTGGATGGGGTTACTGCAGACTTCTGCGATCGAGGAGAGTAGCACCTTGTACAAAAAAGGGATCCACAGCAAATCATGTCTGTAAAAACTCCACGCTTTCCACACAGTTTATATTCATGGGCGTGGCCGGAACTAGTGCCTTGTTCAATGAGTGGGTCCAACTCCGCCCACATGGCGGATGGGAGACGTGCCATTTAGTAGTACAAGAAAACATACATGTCGATCGTATCCTGTACAGTTCCGCAGTACGTCTTCCCTCTCGAACTGAGAATATAATTGTTGCGCATAGTTTTCTGTCTTCACATATTGATTAGTGGATAGAATACACGACTGTTGGTGCGTTTCCGGAGACGAAACGCCACTAGAGACAGGTCCTTTTTGTTGTCTACAAGCAATCGACAGCGATTCCATGATTTTTGCTATCATTTAGAGTAAACTGACCTGTACTGTTTGATTTGTACAATGAGCTGCTGGTAGTCCTGTTGATGATGCCGCTCCAGATGTTTCGTCATATTTGTTGCGCAAGCCGATTTTACAACCTGAAATTATATCAAGTAAATCGAAAAAACAGCCGAGTGAAGAAGTGTAGGAGTTCTGCAATTTGTCACATGACGTTATCCTAGTAAGATGGGAAAGTAGGTGGAAGAGTTGGGGAGTGTTTCCTTTACAGCAAACTGTTGCGGAGCGACGCTTTGTTTCAAACTGTAGTTTTCATTTCTCGCTAACTAGTGTAATGACTCCACGCCAGATCAACGGTACTTTGAAGTTTTGAATGCCTTGGGTGCTGTGCACAGGAACGCCCTTTTATCTGGAGTACATGCCCACATTTTTGTAGTATACACATCTTGAGGGGTAGGAAGGTGGTGTAGTGACAAGTTGGGCGCGCTCACCATCGCGCGGTGCTGGCGTTCAAGCTCTGGCTCATCAGACCAACCATGCCTATATATCCTCGTGAAGCGTGATTTGTTACCCAGATTTGGCTAGGAGGATACGAACAGTGACTACATCGGCCGGCCCCCAAGTCATTGTATAGGCCACATCGCATTCAATAAGCCACTACGATTCTGAATGGAAGTAGAATGCGTGCCGCATCCCACAAAGGGATTGATCAACGGCGAAGAACTTATCCTTTTTTATTTCCTTACACACATTTTGAAGCTCTAGGAGTTCTCTACAGTTTCTGCCTACAGAGATATGTACACGTGAGTTGAAAAAAAAAACTCGAACAGCGCCAATCGACTGCGCCTTTTTGATAACTCTGTCAGATGTTCTAGATTGCCTATACAAGTAATGCAAATTAGAACCGCCGGGAAGAGCTCTCTTAGAAATAAAGTTAGTTGATTAAAGCGTTATCGCGACAGAATTCCGTAGAATGGTGCAAGGGAAGATGCCGCTACCACCTTGATATTGGATCCATTCACGAAATGTACAGGGCTGACGGAAAAACATAAGGAATGTGGAGCGTGAGTAAAAAAGTAGTAAAAGAAAAAATGGACAGCCAGGCAGTTCAAAGGGTCGAGTGGGACTTATACATGAGTACCGACGATGTGAGCCAAAAATGTCTCAGTACTGTAAGCCGACAGAACGGTGCGCACTTCACAGCATCAAAAAGTGTGAAGTCCTTTACCGCTCCTGTATAGGTTGTGACGCTTATGAGACAGAACCGGACCAACTCAGTGACACCCCTGAAGAATCCAACCAACAAGGTGCACCCTTTTTGGAATCCAAGGTTAACTCCCAAATATTCCGAGTGAGATCTTCACTTTCGCTTTCACGATAAGTCAGCGGGGATGCTGTTGGAACACCGTACACCCGGACCACTCGCCAGCGCCATTACGCATACCGTAACACGCTCAACACATAGTTAACTTTCACTTTCAGTTTTTTCATAAAAAATTTCCCAACGGAGTGCAGAGACAAGGCGATGGCGACAGCGGCGATGTCATTTTATAGGTCACCTGAACTGTTTCAGATAACACCCGAAGGTCGTGTCCTAATGAACGAAATCAACCAACCGACTGCGCTCGCTCGCGCTCGGTCATCATCGAACGAGCCGGTAAGTTCATCTAAACCACCACATCGAACCCAAAAAGACTGAAGGATGTTACACAGGGAAGGGGCGAGGGAATGGTAGTAAACTACCAACTTGAAACAAGACTTAACTAGACAACCGACAAAGAAGTGAAGAAAAGGTTGCATTTCGGACCCCCCCCCTCCCTTCTCTAAGTGGTGAAGAGAGAAAGTCTATAAAAGTGGTTCTATTCGCTTCTGAGGAATTTGGAAAGTAAAAGGAATAAATGGGAAATGTATCGCAGGGCTGTGAAAACGGATCTTACTCTGCCAACTGTTGACCAGATGAGTGTCAAATGCCCGGATTACTCATATGAGATCTCGAATCCGGGCCATAATTAGATGCACCAAGCTTCATGACGGGTGGCGAAAAGCAGGCGGAGACCAAAAATGATTACTAGAGTAATTGGCAGGAATGAATAAAGTGTTCGTTGAACACGGAGAATGACATTTTAAGTAGTTACTTCCAACTTTGTAGTTACTTCGTACCTCCTTGAAACCTCTGGAAGTTTATCATCTTTGTGGTTAAGGTCGGTGATAAATCAGAATCCTGAGGATCTCCGTCTGGCTTTAGTTCAGTCCAAATTCTTTGACCCACTGAGCTGCCCCCAAATATGTGGACCACCTTTTTCCTCTACACAACACCCACGTTTTCCCACATTTCAATCCCGAACAATGTAACTTGTGCAAATGGCTCCTTGGCCGATGCAGAGCCTGCTATTACTTTTACAAATTGAACCTCTATATCGGAGTCAATCTTCCCCTAGTATTTTATAGACAACGCGAGAATAACGCGGGTATGGAAGCGTCTTAAAGTCGCCATCATCATTAAAGCAATTAATCTTCAACAGTGTCGCCTTCGAAACGCCTCCGTTTATGACTCATGTGTTTCAAGAAAAAAAAGACATACTTTCTCTGATCTGGATATCTCGAGATAATGACACCATTTTCTACAAACCCGCTCACAGTTGGCCGTTGTTCTCAAAATTTTCGATCGCTTTTTTGGAAGCAATCGATTTCTCAAAGTCTAGAAAGTCCATACCCATCCCGAGCAATTCAGGCGATCGATAGGGTATGTTTTTGCCAGCGTTCCGATACCGTGCAAATCCCAATGACGCCGTAGCCGAGAGCTCCGGATTGGATAACGGAGGGCGCGGGTGCGGCGCTTCGTTCGCTACCCTCTTCTTTCTCTTCTCAGGCGCCTACAGTATGACCACGAGCGAGAGGGAGGGAGTCGACGCCAGAGGGTCTACCCGAAATTCGCAGATGGCCTCTAATGAAACAGAATACCTTGTTGCACAGACGACATCGAACATTCTGATCATCCAGACGAATGAAATATCCCCAGCAGGGATTTTCGGTGGGACGGCCTCGTTTCGCTGGAGCTGCTCCTCCATCACGGCCCGCTGTGTCGCAACGATCCTCATGCTCGAATTTCACTTCTTCTTCCTTGACCGTCGGACGATCTGGTTCCTGTAAAGGTTAAAGAAATCTACGCGATAAATATAGGGCAGTGAAAATGGCCTGAATTTTTTTTCCAAAGAGAGCGGTAAATTGACATATGAGAGAGCAAATTCATCACTAGTAGCAAAGTTCACCAATTATGAAGCAGCAGAAGGACTAAGGAAGCAGAAGGACTACAAGCTCCAAATAGAAAAAGAGTACTGCAGTGAAAGTAGTAAAATAGGGTAGGGCGATGGGCAAAGTTGAAAAAGAGAAGGAGGCATCAGTCCTTCTGAAAGATGGTACAAACAATCTCATAGATGTGGACGAACCGATTTTGCCTGCCGATAGGCCACGTCATTCCGACCTTATCCGGGTAGGTTTCTGGTCCCCAATTTTTCCCCGACTCACATTAATACCTGAAGGTTTCACAGCCGGTGGTTCTACTTCAAAACATAGCAAGTAAAGGTTGTTTCTAGATACGAGCTGCCATGAAACGAGGATGACCCAGCGAAGATGTGGGACTAATGCTAGGGCGATCACGAAGAATTCTGTGGAAATTGAAATGAAAGTCTGCCTGAGTCCAGGAATAAAGTACCGAGTGGTAAGTAAAAATTAGGCGAGTATAGGCAGTATGAGGGGTACCTCCTGGCAGGGCTTACAAATCTAATTTTAGTGTAAAGGGGGGGACACAATTGAGCCGCAAAGGGTAAAATGATAAAGTCTTCGCCGTTGATCAATCCCTTTGTGGGATGCGGCACGCATTCTACTTCCATTCAGAATCGTAGTGGCTTATTGAATGCGATGTGGCCTATACAATGACTTGCGGTGGCCAGCCGATGTACAAGTCAGTGTTTTATCCTCCCAGACGAATCTGGTACCAATTTACCGTCCCTGGAAAGTAGAGAAGCCTGGTTGCCATGAGTGAGAGCCAATCCAGGATTTAATCTCCGGACTGTGCGCGTGGTGAGGTGCCACTTGCCTTTACACCACCTCCGCCTAGTCACCAAATAGTTGAAATAAGGGGATAAAAGTAATAAAGTGGGTGAAGGAGACCAATTGATTTTTCGAATTATTCAAGGCGATAGAGGTGAGAAACGTATGAAAACGAAGGAGGCAAACTGACGGTAAAAAAAAGACGGAAATAGTCTGTGAAATGGCGATAACGAAAATACAAAAGAAATTCCTTAGAAAGGGCAAACAAAGACAGTGCCAAGAAAAACATCACTTGCTAACGGTCTCAACGAGAAAGTCACCAAAGAAATGTTCAACGACGAAATAAAAGCGCATTCCTCGCACAGTGAACCGTAGGTAAAGTAATGACACTAAAACTTTAATAGAACGTTTTATCGGCTTACTTTGTGATAGAGGCGCTGCTCCTCGTACTGTTTCGGTCGAATATCGCCGTAATCATACTTCAGAGGCTCATATTTCTGTGCCGTCGAGATGTCCTGATAATTAATACTAGCGATCTGAAATGACGAGAATTAGAGAAAAAAGAAGTGTCGAGAAGAGAAAATGTGACGATAATGACAGCAGTTTTACCTCGCTCTCATAGCTACCATTTTCAACAGGCCGAATATCATGATAGCTGGGAAATTGACACCATGAGTTGGTGATGTCGATATTACCCAAGGCTAATCCGGTCGGCAAGCTTACAGCTGAGCCGAGCGTTGTAGTAGTAGCAATTGGACCCATTTGCAGTGCTCCGGAGCCGATGCCGTTCATCGTCAACGCTCCGGCTGACGTCATCCCATATGGGTGGATCGCCACGGGACATGCCGGACCGTCTGCTTCGCCAGAGTTCATCACCGTGTGGAGCGAGACGTGTTGGTCGAGGAAGTCGCGCACCGCCCCTAATAGTGATCGCGCTGCCGCCCTCATCGTGTGTCGCGCGCACCCGCACATCGCTTGTTAATAGTCTGCTCACGAATTTGCTGCCGATCAAACGGATAGAACTGCTGAACATCTGTGGTTAGGGACTTTGATGGGATCCCTACTGCAGCTGGAAAGTATGGTGGTAACGCCGATAAGACCCTCGACCCTTATGTACTTCACTCTCCTTCCATAGCCGTTTTCAACGGGCGCAAGGATTTATCGCACCCAACCTTTTTCCATCTTCTGGGACTGCATTTTTCCGATTTATTCCTACTTGTCGTGAAATTCTGAGTGACATTTTCGAATGAGTAACATTCCTGCCTGTTCGGGATCGAACACATTATACTGCAGAATAGGGAAATGAACCTCACTTTCTTAGAAAGAAATGTGGGCCAAGTTCAGACGAGAAGAGAATCTTTTTCTTTATTAGACATCCAAAGTCGCACCACCTCAATAATTCACGTAGTAAACCAACTGTCACTTCTAAGGAGACGACAACGGACAAAAACATGTACTTGTTTTTCCTTTAAGGGCACATTTCGCGACTGGAAGTCGCAAGTAGTGGGGTTCAAAAAAGAACCGTGGGAGCATTTGTTCTGGCTTATTTATAATTGGAGAAGAAAGCAGAATCGTCTGCCCAATCCGCCCATTTATCCAGAACGGTACCGAAAGTCCACTTTGCCGAGCATCGTACGGCAAAGAGAGTTTGTGTTTGATGCCACTTGCTACCATTACGGTATCATTTTTGTTCCTCTACCACATCGCTTCGACCGTGAGGATGAGGACTACCTGTCGTGAGTCTCGCCTATACTTCAACGAACAATACTGTCTAGCACGGGTTGGTATGGGCCTCAAGGGCCTACCCAATGGGATGGCTTTCAGAACCGAGAAAACTTTGAATAGAGACGCTGGTATATCAGTACAGCCTTGAATGCTGATTGCGAGCAGTAGATTGAAAATTGTAAGGAAAGACAAGTTAAGAGCGGTTGAAATTAGCTGTAAATG